>SKCR01039143.1:0-61235 GCA_019454045.1 Zanthoxylum bungeanum | reverse complement strand
TCAGAATGGAGAAGGGTTAAAATACCTTTGCCATTTGGGAGATCATCTCGATCACCAGGCCTCAGGGAGATGTCCTCAGATCTCGAAACCTCCCCCGGAGGAATCACCTCGGCCAGTTCATTAAATGCCTGCACTAAAATGGAAGTAGCCTCCCGGATGTCTTCCCCCAAATCATCCACACCGAGGACACAGAACCTTTTCGCTTCTTGGAGGAGCCCCCAAACGATTTTTTCCCCCGATGGGCATCTTTCTTCTTGCCCTGGACGGGCTCCTCCTCCTCCTCCTCCTGAGCCAACTCGGTCTCCTCTGACCCGAACTGACGCCTCCTCTTCCTAAAAGGCTTCGGCGGACTGACAAGACGAGCAGATCCTGATGACGGCGCACCAGAAAGGAGAGAAGAAGACCTCGAGCAGCCGGGCTGAACCTCCTTCCCTGAGACACCCTCCCAGCTTCAAAGGTTCAGGATGTGCTCGGGAGGTTCCAGTATCGGCGCGGCCGGCCTTCCTCATGGTACTGGCCAACTTCTCAAGATACTTTGGTCTATTCGACATACCTGCAAAGAACAAAGACAAAAAAGATAAGGTTCAGGACCTAGCATACAAAAAATGGAGGGGAGAAAGAAAAGACATCAAACATGATAAATAAAGCGAAGAACGGCTAAGAAGATCAACAGACATCTACCTATCCGACCCGAGACTTGGGGAGGAGCGGCCCGTATAAGTCCCGATCAACAAAAGCTGCATCATTACCAACTCCCTCAGAGACCGGTGTTACCGCCGAGACCAGGATTACCCACCTCCGGACTTGGCGGGTGAACCTTGGGCATCCCTCCACAGGCTGGGAGAAATATAAAAGAAGAGTGAGGACCCTAAAAGGCATGAAAGCTAAGAAGAAAATGTTGGATAATATGACCCATAGCGTCACTATTTGCACAGATCATTGTGTTGTTGTAGCAAATTAACTATGTAATAAGGAAATTGCACTCTCATCATTTGTGATTAGATCACCATAGATATATAAATGAAGAGAGGTCCCTATGATTAGTTCCTGGATTGAGATGATATGAGACAGTATCAGTCCACGAAGGATTAATCATTAAATATCCCTAGCCGTAGTATTATCGAGACTGGACATCGATAATGCGGAATAGGCTAGTATTGCACTTGTGCGCGTGTGAGGGCACAACGGCATAGTTCTCATATATATAAGTATTGGATACTTGTGCAAGTGCGATAGGAGGTCGTGTTTCACCGATGGTACGGGAAACAGCTTCGCTCTGGATAGACCCTTCGGAATCCCATTGGTATTATGACTAGGTGTCTATGGGAGGCCGAAATCAAGGTAGGTGTGTATAGTCTTAACCTGAGACTTACATCGCTAATACTTACGACAATCGGTAAACTTTGGTTTTGGTGGTGGGGATCTTAACTGGTTCTGTGTTCACCTCTTCTGGGTTTATCAGAGAATCGTAGAGTATTGGGATGTGATGTCAAGACGGAAGTATCACTTCAGTCATATTGGAGATGATGTCACGCAGGATACGGTATTAGTGCTCTTAAAGTGATGCGCATCCAATCGTGATATTATGACCAGGTCATGAATATCCGATTATAGAGACTAGTTACCAGACATCCGATATGTGTTTCGGACGGGGCAGACACTTATCCAGCCCCAGCCCTAGCACGTGATTATCCGATACTGGGCCGATACGCACAATACATTAGTATACTACGCTTGATACAGATCTTAATATTCTTAAATGGATATGTCCGGAGAATTGGGTAGACTTGGTGCTTTGCTAGGAGTCGACCTTGTCTCGTAAATCGGTAGAACGTAGTACTTGGTACGTACGTGATTCGGATACTCCGACGACCGTATTTACTGCCAGATTATCCGGGGATCTCATGGGTCGCTTCCCGATAATCCACCGATGACGCACAACTCGCACTCTTGAATAATCTGGGATTATACAGAAGAAAGAGAAAATTAATCTAGGATTAATTACGGAGATATTTTATCGAGGATAAAATATCGTCTAGAGAGAGATAACGATTAATTTGGAATTAATCGGTAAATTAATATATTCGATATATTAAACGAAATTAGATTTCGACGCGGAATTAAAATAGATTTTAATTCGGGCAAACGAGTTAATTTAGAATTAATTCGTTAGCGACGTAAATAATAATTTCGCTAGGCGCAATTATTTATTTAAATTCGATTTAATTAACGTCGCGACGTAAGCTCGGTATTTCGGAAATATCGAACCCGAACGCGTGAGTGCACGTGGGCCCACTTTCATTTGGAAACGTGTGGGGCCCACATGACACATGTCATTCTAATGCTTTGCATGTAGATTGTGTACATTGCACTCAATGTCATTGCATGGAGTTTGAGTGTTTGACACTCTAAGCCATTGCATGTTTTGTGTCATAATTTTATTATTAATTTAATAAAAATTATGGCATAAATATAAATTGATTTTTGGTAAATCATTTAACTTAACACAAACTTCTTCTCTCTCAATTTTCTCTCTTCCTCTCACGCCCAAAACAGAATTTTGGGACTGGTTTTGAACCAGAAAAGTGACACTAAAGGGAAGCAAGGGTTGGGTTTCATGGTGAAAACCGCAAGTGCTAGCACACTACGAGTCTTGCGAAGGTGGTAGGGAGGTTCACCCATGAGGCGGGACTCATCCGACGGAGTTTGGAGCTTCGTTTTGAGACCCGAAACTGCCAAGACAGTGAGCATGGACTGGTTGCAGTGGCGTGAGCAGGGCAGTACGTTTTTGGCCTTGATTCGTCTTCAAATCGACATAACCGATCAATGTGAGTATTCCGCTACCTCCGTTGATGTATTCAGCATGTTTTCATGTCTTGATTTGATCTTGGGACCTTAGAGAAAAACCAACAATGGCATCATGAGCTAATGTTGCAAGCATGAAATTTGTAGGGTTTAAAATTTGGGTAAATGTGATTTGAGCATGATTTGAATAAATTGCTTGTTTGAGTATGCTTATAACATGTTTAAATTCATTTTGGTTGGACTAATTTGATGAAAAATGATTTGGAATTATTTTCCCCAAAATTAATGCCTTGGCCGAATGGTTTGTGATATTTTGGATTCTTGGAATTTTGTGATTTTGATTCGTTTGATGAGTTAGAATCATTTAGGTTGATGTTAATTTGAATCGAATTGGATTGGATTTCGAATTGGACAAAAACCCCAAATTCCTTACCTTGGCCGAATGTGTCATTGCCCTAATGTCTTGGTAATTTTGGTTTTGTGACATTGGATGTGTATGAAATCAAATCGGATGTTGATTTGATGTCGATTGTAGGTTCGATTGGATCGAAACCGAATCGGACACAAAATCACCTCCTTCCTGGCCGAGAGCATGAAAGCATGTAAATGGGTTTGATTTTTCATTATGTGTGTTTGACATGTAATAATGAATTAAGTATGATTAATTGGACTAATTTAGTGTTTTGGAAATGTTGATTTAGTTGATTAATCATATAATGCACTTTTGGTAATTAAATTGTGAAAAGGATTTTTGGATTTAATTAATTGGGCCTAATTTTTGAAATTAGAATTTAAAGTTGTAATTGGGCCTATTGGGCTTGATTTATCAAGTTTGGTTTAGGCCAAGTGGATTGGATCCAATTGGGCCCAAAACCTTAACCATAAAGCCCAATTGCGGCTAATGAACCTTTAATGTTCAATTGGGCCTAATGGGCCAAGATTGATTTATGGGCTTATGGGGTAAATCCCGGATTGGACTTTGGTTATCGGTTTGACCCGAGTTGACCAAAAGTCCACGCCTTAAGAAATCAATCAAAAGCCCATTGGACTTTAATTGAATTGACGTTGGACGTTAATCGGTCTTTGAGACGCGCGTTATTAGATTTGAATTTAAATCGAAAGTTTATCGTAAAAGGTTTATTAAATAAAAGTGTAATATTTAATTTGAATTGAATAGTGAATTAGTATTAAATACATGTTAAATTAGATTTAATGATGTAGTTTAATTTAATTCATGAATTCGTACTTTAAGTACTTATTCGCAAAAACGAGTTTGACTCGAACAAAATCAAATCGTTGTTTGAACATTGGATGATCACTTAATTATCAGATTAATTAATTTGATTGATTGATGATTATAGCATGCTTATGTGTGTGAATACGTGGTTGTGTTGAATGAATAATGTATATCGGATGGATATTAGTCGGGTGGGCAATTTTAGAAATTGTTGTAATAAATTCGATTTATTAAATTGGACCTGCGTGTCCAGCCTTATCACCTTCTTTCTCTTTGTATTCTCTTCTCACCTATTCCCCTCTATGTATATGAGGTTTCTTTAGAAGTGTAGTGTAACGGGTAGAAGTTGTACAAGTGCTAGCTTGAGTGAGAAAGGGAGAGATTTGATCTAGGATCAATGTGTTAAGTATCCATCCGCATATCATTATTATTTTATTTCATACTCGCTTTATTATGTATTTAGAATGCATGTTTAAGGGTGTATGATGATGAGACCTTAACAAAGATAATTAAATTGGTAGCCAATTTGCACGCGAAAAACCCTCGTTTATATTAAGCAAATATCCTTCCATTGAATGATTCTTGTTCAAGATCCGAAGTTGGCATTGGTTTGTTTTTGACCAAAGTCAAGACCTTTGTCAATCAAGGATGTACTTGAATCATGAGAGTTTTGTTGCATATCGGTGTCTTGTCCAAATCGTGATTTTTATTGACCAAAGTCAGATCACTTTTGTCCAATGACATTGATTACGAAACTTTCCTCGTCAATGGGTCCCGCTTAACTGGAATCATTAGGTTTGTGTTTGGCCAAAGCCAAGGCCTAAATGATTCAGAGGATATGGTTAGGAAAATGTATTGGATACATTGACATTATACATATGTTTCGGACTTGGATGTCCACCTAACCGGATCTAGGAATTGGATGAGATCCAATTGATCTGTGAGATCTACCTAGTTAAATAGCATACAGCTTTTTATTGGCCAAAGTCAGGGTGTGTGTTATTTAATAGGATCCTAGCCCACTAGGAAACACGGTTTCCCGAGTACTCCACAGAGGGTTAGAGGCTCGACGAAAAATAGTGGGAGGCAAGTATTGAATTTGCAACATTCGTTCGAATACTCGCTAAACACGCTCATTTTATTTTACTCGTCATAGTTATTAAAAGTATTAGTTGGACTAATATTTTATGTTGTTTTAAATTATATATATAGTTGGACTATATACAAACTCATTCAATATATAGTTGATTTTATAATTGGATTATAGTAATCAATATAATTGAATTAAATGATAGTTGATTTTATAATGGGATTATAGTAATCAATATTAAAATTATAGTTGATTTTATAATTGGATTATAGTAATCAATATAATTGAATTAATGATAGTTGATTTTATAATGGGATTATAGTAATCAATATTAAAATTATAGTTGATTAAATAATTGGATTATTGTAATCATTATAATAAATAGTACCTTAATATTTGATTAAATAGTTGGACTATTAAAATCAAGTAAAATTGAAAAGGTTGTTGAATATTAAAATATATAATCCTTGGATTAAATGTTTTAAATGATTTAATTTTCAATTGGGAATTAATAATAGGTTAATTTATTTGATAAAATAACTTATTATTACTAAGCCCATAATTAAGCAAATAGTAGAGCATAAAGTCTTTGGAAGATTTATGTGTGATGATGACTTTAGTGCTTAATTAATATACTTACAATAAATCTATCTTTAGATTTAAAAGTATTAAAATTGCAATTAATAATTCTTGGAGAATTAATTGACTATTCTAGTGGAGAAAAGTCAAAGTTTGCAATTAGGGCATGTAGCACAAGGTGCACATCGTTTCGATATTCCGAAACCCAAGGCTTGGCCAAAGGTTTGTGAAATATTGAAAAGGATAATTGACATATCTCAAAGTGACTACCATTTGGATATGGAAGACACGAAGGAATTAAAGAAAGGGCGAGGCTCTAACTTTAAAAATATTTGTCAAAGTTATGTTCACAACTAGTATTAAAATTAGATTTTAAATACTTAGTGTGGTACATAAAATATATGTATTGACGTTCAGAATCCGCTGTGAGCTGGATACTGGCTTCAAGCCGAGATTTCTCTGCAAATCGGAAAACGGGACGAAAGTCGCTGTTTCGACCGCAGATACCTAAATTAGGAACTACCATTTGGGTATGTACTTAAATTAGGAAATGTTATAATGTAACTAGTTAGACTAGAGACATTATCTCTATATCAGTGTTTAATCCGATGCGGATAAAACCTTTATATTCTAAAACACTAAAGTGTTTCATTATGTAAAGATGATACTGAGACAAATACATTAGATGTAAATAACATAATTTATATTTTGAATATAAATAAAATCTCAAACATATAAATGACAAATAAATAGCTCAAATTGATTTGATCAATAGAGACTTATTTGTGGCATTGTTGTCTGGGACACAATTAAACAAGACTCGTATATCCACACTTTTGAAGAGTGGGTACTAGGACTGATTTGACTATTCAAATAAGGTCTACGAATCTAGTTTATTAAACAAGACTCGTATATCCACACTTTTTGAAGAGTGGATACTAGGACTGATTTGACTATTCAAATAAGGTCTACGAATCTAGTTTATTAGGTTAAATACCTAAAATACTATTTACTTGGTAATAGTAAAAGGGCCACCGATCTGTTAGCCCTATTCATGGTGAAGTAAGTGGGCCCATATCTAGCTAGGCTAGATGTGAACATGAATATTTCGTGACCTTAACGGATGTGACATCACGTTGTGGTTATGTGTTTCTTTTGAAGAACACAGATCGGAAACTTTAGAGTTTCGACACGAAGTAGACAAACAGATCGGCTATAGTTATTCCGCCACGGTAAGACCGAAATGGAAAATACTTAAGCAGTAAGTTTCATATATAAATGAAAGAGTACGGTATTCTTTCATATGAGGACTCCTCCCGAGACACGTTAGTTAGACGGTGTGTCCGAACCAAAAACCGAATTTTTGTTGGACATGATAAGGTTTATCACGAGTCGCTCTGAGCTATAATTTCCTTCAACAGGATATGTATTAACAGTGCAAAACTTATTTAGAATAAGGTTCCATATAAATCTGTTTGACAGATATCATATAGGATATGAACAGGGAAGAAACGAGGTTTCTCATTCCTGATAATTTGGGTATGCCAGGCATGACGTTTGGATGATACCAAACTAAAGGACCCAAATTGGATTAGTGCCAATATAGGTTATCCTAAGGGAAACCATAAGTATAGTACTTATAAATCCCACATGAGAACAATGTGATTGTTGCTCACCATGCGGTTTTCCTGAGAGGAATACCGATATGCAGTGGTCAGTGGGAGGATAGTGATACTCGATGAAAATCGGAGTAATACTATTCAAAGCACGAAGTCCTTAATGGAACACAAATAGTTCATCAATGATGAATCTATACCATTAATCTTCAATACACAAGAAAACGCGTAGATCAGAGAGAGTCAGAAAACAACCTGGGGTATGGGTTTCTGATCTCACCTCATAAAGATTTTAATCTTTTAAGGTACACCAACTGATTACGTATGAGGAAGTGATACGAGGTATCGACTCCCTAATATGGCAAAGTGCCATGAAACCGAAATGGATTCCATGTATAACAACTATTTTGGATACTAGTTGTTGTACCACAAGGCATTTTGCCTATGGTACATTAAACGTCTTCAAGGAAGACATACATGGAGGCAACATACCAACGTACAAAGCAGGGCTTTTGACGGAAAGGTATCGTTATCAACATTATGTTAATAACGGTTCAACCTTTTACCTGTTGCCATGGTAGTAAGTCCATTTTGAAGATGCTTGTTGATAACTGTATATTTCATTTATGGAATATGTCAGTTACAGATCAAAATCGCTTTCTTGAAAAGGAAACCTTTTGGAGGATGCTTTCAACATCCTGACGATTTTGTATAACCGACAAACAAGGTTTGCGGGTTATTCGATCCATGTTTGGATTGATGCAAGCATAAGGTTCTTGGAACTGTTATTTTGAAATAATCATAATGGTTTATGATTTGACTCAAAACTAAATAATTCTTGTGTATATAAGGAGGTTAGTGGGAGAGCGCACTGACAGTGAAATTCCCATAAAGCAATTGGTGAAAGCTTGGCTTTCAATAGAAATTCTCCGTAGAATTCTGGGGAGTAAAACCTTTATTCAAGGAATAAAGATCTACTGGGATAGATTTGGAGTTTGTTAACACTCTCTGGGAAATTGTACATTTAAAATGTACTTGTATTGGTGTCTCATACGCTTCGAGCATATGGAGTCACAATCGGGTCAATCCAAGTGATAGTCACTGGATTGAAGATTAAGAACATCTGTTAGTATCTGAGAGAACTAAAGATGTTGTCTTAACTATGGAGAAGGAGAACTTGAAGTGACTGGGATCACTACTGCAAGTTTCCAAACAATTAAAATACTACGGTACTATAAAGTTTGAATAACGGGACAGTGAGCTGGAAATCTTCCTAGCAAGATAACTGTTGCCGAATAAACAACAAATGCGGATTATTGCTGCAGCTGAGGCAGCAATAGAAGACCATCTGGGTCGAAAAAATCTAATAGATTAGATAAAGTTCTGTTAGCAGCTGAGCTAGGCGTCAGCATAGGCTAAGGAATTAAAGGTCTCATCGACGATCCAGATATATACTTCTATATCATCTGATTCGTTCGGATCATACATCGTGGCGATGTGATGATCGTGTAAATCGCGTCAGACGATAATTAAGCAAATCCGCTGACGAAAACCTTTTCTCAGCAATTTGAGCGAACCTTACATAGTTCGAGTGTAGGACACTTGAGTGACTCGCTACGTGCCAAGTGGGAGATTGTTGGATAATATGACCCATAGCGTCACTATTTGCACAGATCATTGTGTTGTTGTAGCAAATTAACTATGTAATAAGGAAATTGCACTCTCATCATTTGTGATTAGATCACCATAGATATATAAATGAAGAGAGGTCCCTATGATTAGTTCCTGGATTGAGATGATATGAGACAGTATCAGTCCACGAAGGATTAATCATTAAATATCCCTAGCCGTAGTATTATCGAGACTGGACATCGATAATGCGGAATAGGCTAGTATTGCACTTGTGCGCGTTGTGAGGGCACAACGGCATAGTTCTCATATATATAAGTATTGGATACTTGTGCAAGTGCGATAGGAGGTCGTGTTTCACCGATGGTACGGGAAACAGCTTCGCTCTGGATAGACCCTTCGGAATCCCATTGGTATTATGACTAGGTGTCTATGGGAGGCCGAAATCAAGGTAGGTGTGTATAGTCTTAACCTGAGACTTACATCGCTAATACTTACGACAATCGGTAAACTTTGGTTTTGGTGGTGGGGGATCTTAACTGGTTCTGTGTTCACCTCTTCTGGGTTTATCAGAGAATCGTAGAGTATTGGGTGTGATGTCAAGACGGAAGTATCACTCAGTCATATTGGAGATGATGTCACGCAGGATACGGTATTAGTGCTCTTAAAGTGATGCGCATCCAATCGTGATATTATGACCAGGTCATGAATATCCGATTATAGAGACTAGTTACCAGACATCCGATATGTGTTTCGGACGGGGCAGACACTTATCCAGCCCCAGCCCTAGCACGTGATTATCCGATACTGGGCCGATACGCACAATACATTAGTATACTACGCTTGATACAGATCTTAATATTCTTAAATGGATATGTCCGGAGAATTGGGTAGACTTGGTGCTTTGCTAGGAGTCGACCTTGTCTCGTAAATCGGTAGAACGTAGTACTTGGTACGTACGTGATTCGGATACTCCGACGACCGTATTTACTGCCAGATTATCCGGGGATCTCATGGGTCGCTTCCCGATAATCCACCGATGACGCACAACTCGCACTCTTGAATAATCTGGGATTATACAGAAGAGAGAGAAAATTAATCTAGGATTAATAACGGAGATATTTTATCCGGGATAAAATATCGTCTAGAGAGAGATAACGATTAATTTGGAATTAATCGGTAATTAATATATTCGATATATTAAACGAAATTAGATTTCGACGCGGAATTAAAAATAGATTTTAATTCGGGCAAACGAGTTAATTTAGAATTAATTCGTTAGCGACGTAAATAATAATTTCGCTAGGCGCAATTATTTATTTAAATTCGATTTAATTAACGTCGCGACGTAAGCTCGGTATTTCGGAAATATCGAACCCGAACGCGTGAGTGCACGTGGGCCCACTTTCATTTGGAAACGTGTGGGGCCCACATGACACATGTCATTCTAATGCTTTGCATGTAGATTGTGTACATTGCACTCAATGTCATTGCATGGAGTTTGAGTGTTTGACACTCTAAGCCATTGCATGTTTTGTGTCATAATTTTATTATTAATTTAATAAAAATTATGGCATAAATATAAATTGATTTTTGGTAAATCATTTTAACTTAACACAAAACATTTCATCTCTCTCAAATGCTCTCTTCCTCTCACGCCCAAAACAGAATTTTTGGGACTGGTTTTGAACCAGAAAAACGTGACACTAAAGGGAAGCAAGGGTTGGGTTTTCATGGTGAAATCCGCAAGTGCTAGCACACTACGAGTCTTGCGAAGGTGGTAGGGAGGTTCACCCATGAGGCGGGACTCATCCGACGGAGTTTGGAGCTTCGTTTTGAGACCCGAAACTGCCAAGACAGTGAGCATGGACTGGTTGCAGTGGCGTGAGCAGGGCAGTACGTTTTTGGCCTTGATTCGTCTTCAAATCGACATAACCGATCAATGTGAGTATTCCGCTACCTCCGTTGATGTATTCATGCATGTTTTGATGTCTTGATTTGATCTTGGGACCTTAGAAAAACCAACAGAAAAGACACATAAGATGATAAGGAAACCCCTAACCTTCCCGATCTGAAGATGTCCGGAACGAGACGTCCCCGCAACGATCTCAGGACCCGGCCCCAATCCCAGTAGCCCAGAACCAAAGATCTTGAAATTTTGTTAGAGTCGGGAAGTTTCTGGACAACGTTGGACGAACTATCATAAATAGAGAGGTAATACCAACGTGGTGAGTCTTTGGTTGGACTTCAAACGATATAAACCTCTTCACCTCTTCAAAGAAGGTTCACCTAAACCTGCCCGGTGCCAAACCACATGTATACCGGCCAAAATCCTCCAACTATTAAACTCAGTTGACAGGGGGCAATCTCCATCTCGGCCAGCATCCAAGCAAAATAACGTTGCATCGGCAGCCGCAGCCCACACTCGAAAAAGGCAGGAAGAAGTGCCACCGAGCCCGTCAGGTTGACTAGCGCGATCCATCGGGCCGGGAACTTCAAGGGCGATATCTATCGGAATATCGTATCGCTGGCGAAGGAAGTAGTGCGAGGTCATCTTCAGTTATCTTGGAAGGACGGTTCATATCCAGAGCCGAGGAGCCAAGATCCCCGGGCTCTGGATCATTCCGAGGAATCCTTTGATGGTAAGAATCTTGTTCAATCTCAGAAAGAGTGTGGGTAGTGTCAAGGTCTTCTACACTGGGTGCCCCCGAGCCCGAGGAGAGCTCTTAAGCAGGGGGAGTTGAGGGTTTAGCAGGATTTTCAGGGGGAGAATTATTTTCAGACATCCCTAACATCCGGAAAACAAAAAAGGAAGGGGAAGTCAGTCTATAACTAAGAAACTACTCAGGTTTCTTCCGTCTTAGCTAAAACAGGTGGGTTCTAAAAGTGCCCTAAAGCAAAATCTAACAAAGTCTTAAGTCGTTCCCTAGCAACATTCAAAAAACAGCAAGGCTCACAACACAAAAAGGGAATAGGTCGTTCAGAAGACTTACTTGTTCTTCTCAGAAAAGCCGGAGATTGTGCAGTACGGCTTGCCCGTCCCTTATGTTCGCAGCGGAGAGAAAGAAAGCCCGCGGTTGAACTCTGAGAGTATTGAGTTGAGCGAGTGACGGAAATATTTTCAGGAAAGAAGGAGAAATTGCCAAAAAAGATTGAACAGTGAAAGCCTCGCCTTCTTATAGTCATGGCCAGGACGCTCGTGGCCGTTGGATCAAAAGGAGGAAACTCGGAAGAACGCCAAGTGTCGACTGCAAAAGAGGTCTGCCAAATTTAGACAGACGGTTGAGATCAGCGCACTGTGAAGACGCCTCTACACGGTTGATTCGTTTCCTTTTTGGCGGGAACCTGACGGATGCTCGACGTGACTGTTGCGCGTCTCAAGAAAAGACGTTTGAAAAGAGGCGATGCAACATATTGATTCCACACCGGGTCGACCCCCAACAGATTTAAATCGGCACACCATCTTTATATAGTTCCCGGCACCAACTTGCACACTCGTTGGAACCGAGAACTAGGGGACAGATGTTGATGGTGTTTTCAGGCACTATGATATTTAAAACAACACGAAGAGGACAGAAGGGTAATTCCCTACTTGGGTGAGATCGCCGAATCCAACCCAACCACTTTGCAATAAAAGAACAAGCACCTTACGGTTTCAAACCGACCACAACAGAAATAGACCGAGCACTTTATGACCGGCTACCGATCACTTGGGGTCAGATAGCCGGACACTATCAGGTCGACAGCATCATTCTCAGCATAAAGGATTATCATGACCGACCTCATGAAGACCGACCAGATGGCGAGAGATGCTCAAGATGATGACACCCTATTCTTGCAGATAAGATAAACAAATTATCCTACTCTCACAAGGAAATGAAGTCAGAATCAAAGAAGGAATAAGAAAAGAGAAAGCAACGTTGGATTAGAAATCCTCACAAGAAGAGAAGACTGAGTTCAACTAGGATTTCTTATGCAAATAGGAGTCTGATTTCTATACTATTATAAATAGGAGGGCATAATATGTGTAAGGGGCATCAAAAATTAGTGATCAGAATCATCAAGCTCTAACTTGTTAACACAAAAAAAAAAAGACCTGAGAAGCGTGTTGGAGTAATAAAAAGTATCATCCTGTTTTTGTCCGTGGACGTAGGTCGGATCCAAATCCACCGAACCACGTTAAATCTCTTTGTCGATTGGTGTGTTTGTCTGTCTCTCGCTAAATTTGCTTTTGGTCCCAATAACCAAACAAATTCACTATTGAAGGAGGATTCCCTTGGAGGTGATATTCCCGTATTGCCCTGAGACCAAAATCCATCGTCTACAACATTAATTAATAAAAGAAAACAGTTAAAAACCGTTCTGCCTAAAAGCACCGCTCATCATTTTTACATAATTCGCCGCTTTTCACTTGTCCAAAAAACAAGAAAAGTGTTTTCTGGGAAAAAAAAAAAAGGAAAAAAAAAATGATAACCGCACACGTTATAACTCTCTGTTTTGCAAATTCTTCATCAGCTTCCCAACTCTCTCTCTCTCAAATTATTTTCTCTCACTTCACGTAAAGATATGCCACAAGTAGATCTTGAAACCCTAGTCTCAGCTTGCGCCGGCGTCTCTTGTGATAAAAAGATCGCCTGCGAAACCCTGGCCAACGCCAAACTCACCATCAACGGCAACGAAAATCAAGAACATGACGATCAACAACCGGAAATGCCGCCAGATTTCCCGCCAGAATCATTTTGGATATCGAAAGATGCGGAGTTTGACTGGTTTGACCGCAACGCATTCTACGAGCGTAAAGAATCTCAAAAGGGTAATTCCAACCCGACTAGCTTAAACCCGAATCCGAGTTCCACTTCCCAGAGGTTTCAATCGACGGCTTTGAAAACCAAGGCTTCGATCATTGGCCTGCCCAAGCCGCAGCAGAAGTTTGACCCCAAGTCGAAGAGAAATTGTAAAACGACCATCAACTGGTTCCCAAAACGAACCGGGTCGCTTGGAAAATCGGATGCTCCGTTGTGCGAACCATCTTCTCCGAAGGTTTCTTGCATGGGGAGAGTTAGATCCAAGAGGGATCGGCGTCGATTGAAGAAGCGGCAAGGGTCCGGTTCGGAATCCGGGTCATTGAGTAAATCTGAGAGGAAACAAAAACCCGGTTTTCTTTCTAGCTTCAAGGCGATTTTCCGTTCGAGGAAAGGGTCGGAGAGTAAAAGTCGGGAGCGTCGTAAGGAATTATCGGAGAGGAAGGGTGGGGTTGTTAATAGTCATGATATTAGGCGCGGTGAGGGGCACGCGCAGTCGCCGCCAAGGAGGAGCGTGGCGAGTGAACCGCGGAGAAGTGTAGATGGCGAACCGGTTGGTTTGGGTGGGATGATGCGGTTCACGTCTGGTAGGAGATCGGATTCTTGGATCGGTGACGTGGCGTGATCTGCAGGCGATGGTTTCGGAGAAATTTCGTGTGGGTAGGTCAATGCAAGTGGGACCCAGATAAATTAGACTTCGTGATTGGGCATCAGGGGCCCGCTTTTGTTTTTTCAAATTATCGTTGGGATTAGAATAAACAACGGTTTCCCCGCGGTATAAAGGTAACTACATTTTAACAATTTTTTTTTAAAATTTTTTTGAAGGGGTCTTTTATTTTTAATTTTGAAATTAAGGGGTATGTAAATATATATTAGAGTGTTATTCTGGATTGTTGGGTTGTAAATTTTATTGTAATACATATATCGTTGTCTTGTATTGTTGAAAATAGGGTACATGAATGTGAAATTTTGTTATTGAAAAGTAAAATTTAATAGGAAGAAAGAGTTAAAAATGTGAATGTAAAACGAGTTGTAAATTTATTCCATATTCAATTACAGCAATAATAGAGAAATAAATGCACAAAAGTGGACTTCAAAGTAAAATTTGATGTTTAAAACTATATATATATATATTATTTCAAAATTGTAATGTTATACATTAAAAAAAAATCATGCCGACCCATTGAATTATAGCTAAAATCAACAGAAGTGATTATTATGTATGTATATACTTTCTTTATTTTGACAATTGCAATATTGACTCCTAAAGTCGCCATTAATTTTATATATATATATATATATATATGTGAGTAGTTAAGAATTTAGACTATAATGGCTCTAATCTCCATTTTTCTCCGAAAATGACTTGCTTAGTCATGTTAAGTTATCAGTCAGCAAAGCAATCTAAAGTAGAATTCTTGATCTTTTCAAAAACTCTCTGAATTGGCAAGAAATTTAGATGAGACAGACCTATCGATCACATGTCAATCGAATAAATTTTAATTATAATATTGATAATGTTAAGATAGCTACTATGGTCTAATGGTACCAATTATATATGCATTACCAATTTATATGGCCTAAAGTTACTTACTTGTATTCAAAGGCTTCTCACGCAAATTAACGGTTTACACTTGAAACAAAGTCGTCCAGACCGAGTCTAACACATAGGTGTCCATCAATATCCCTTCATCTTAAAAATTTATTGAGGCTTTTTATAACAGAATTTGACAAATATATATATATATATATATATATATATATATATATATATATGTTGACGGCTGATTTTGTCTCAGGGTAATATGGGAATATCACCCCCGAGACAATCCTCCTTCAACAGTGAATTTGTTTGGTTATGGGGGACCAAAAACAAATTTAGCGAGAGACAGATAAACACACCAATCGACAAAGAGATTTAACGTGGTTCGGCGGATCTTGGTCCGACCTACGTCCACGGGCAGAAACAGGATGCTACTTTTTATTACTCCAATACGCTTCTCAGATCTTTTTGTGCTTTTACAAATCAAAGCTTGATGATTCTGATCACTGATTTTTTTGATGTCTTTTACACATACTCTGCCCTCCTATTTATAATAGTATAGAAATCAGACTCCTATTTGCATAAGAAATCCTAGTTGAACTCAGTCTTCTCTTCTTGCAAGGATTCCTAGTCTAATATTGCCTTCTCTTTTCTTATTCCTTTTCGGATTCTGACTTCATTTCCTTGTGAGAGTAAGATAGTTTGCTTATCTTATCCGCAAGAATAGGGTGTCATTATCTTTGAGCATATCTCGCTCGTCTGGTCGGTCTCCATGAGGTCGGTCATGATAGTCTTTTATGCTGAGAGTGTTTCTGCCGACTTTATAGTGCTCGGTCATCCGAACTAAAGTGGTCGGTCATCTATCATCAAGTGTTCGGTCTCTTACTGTATAGTGGCCGGGTCGGCTTTGATGATCTCAACCAGTCAGGGAATTACCCTTCTGTCCTTGTCGTGCTGCCTTAAATATCATAGTGCCTGAAAACACCATCAACATCTGTCCCCTAGTTCTCGGTTCCACGACGAGTGTGCAAGTTGGTGCCGGGAACTATATAAAGATGGCGTGCTGATTTGCTCTGTTGGAGGTCGGTCCGATGTTGAGAAATGTTTTGTCGCCCCTTTTCAAGCGTTTTGTCTTGAGACACGCAACAGTCACGTCTGTTTAAATGCCTATCAAATCATCTTTAGGGTTTCTTCTAAGTTCGACACTTGTCAAATATCCGCCGGGTTCCCGCCAAAAAGGGAACGAATCGTCCGTGTAGAGGCGTCTTCACAGTGCGCTGATCTCAGCCGTCTGTTTAAACTTGGGAGACCTCTTTTGCAGTCGACACCTGGCGTTCATCCGGGTTCCTCCTTTTGATCCAACGGTCAAGAGCCCCTGGTCATGACTATAAGAAGGGGCGGCTTTCACTGTTCAATCTTTTTTTGGAAATTCTCCTTCTTTCCCGAAAGTATCTCCGTGAATCGCTCAAATCAGTGTTCTCGGAATTCAACCGCGGGTTTTTTTCTCTGCTGCGAACATAAGGAACGGGCAAACCGTACTGCATAACCTCCAGATTTTCTGAGAAGAGACAAGTAAGTCTTCTGAACGACCTCTTCCCTTTCTGTGTTGTGAATCCTGCTTTCTTTGTTGAATGTTGTTAGGGAATGACTTAAGGTTTCGTTTGGATTTGGCTTTAGGGTATTTTTAGAACCCACCCGTTTTAGAAAACCTGAGTAGTTTCTTAGTTATAGACTGACTTCCCCTTCCTTTTTTGTTTTTTGGATGTCAGGGATGTCTGACAGCAGTTCTCCCCTGAAAAGCCTACTAAACCCTCAACTCCCCCTGCTGAGGAGCTCCTCGGGTTCAGGGGCACCTAGTGTAGAGAAGACCTTGATACTACCCCTACTCCTTCTGAGATCGAACAAGATTCCTACCATCAGAGGGTTCCTGGAAAGATCCAGAGGCCGGTGAACTCGGCTCGTCGGCTCTGGATATGAACCGTCCCTCCAAAATAACTGAGGACGACCTCGCCCTTCTTCGACTGCGATATAACATTCCGATAGATATTGCCCTTGAAGTTCCTGGCTTGATGGATCGCGCCAGTCAACCTGATGAGGGTTCGGTGGCGCTTCTTCCTGCTTTTTTCGAGTGTGGGCTGCGGCTGCCGGTTCAACCTTACTTTGCTTGGATGCTGGCCGAGATGGAGATTGCTCCTTGTCAATTGAGTCTGAACAGTTGGAGGATTTTGGCCGGGTTGTATGTAGCTTGGAATCGAGCAGGACTCGGCGAGCCTTCTCTCGAAGAGGTGAAGAGGTTATACCGGCTGAAGGCCAATTCTAGGTCGTACCACGGATGGTATTACCTTTCAGCTTATGACAGCTCGTCAAATGTCGTCAAGAAACTCCCTGACTCCAATAAGAATTTTAAAGACTTCTGGTTCTGGGCTACTGGGGATTGGGGACGGTCCCTAAGGTCGGATGAAGGGGAGTTCTTGGTACCGGATATCTTCAGGGCGGGAGGTTAGGAGATCAACTTTAGCTTTCCTTAGTTTTTTTTTTTTGTTTGGGTTCTTACCCCTTCTTTTCTGTTCCTCCTAGCCTGTTGGAGGGATGCTCCCAAGGTTTCCCATCGGGTCCGGCAACGGGTAGTCTGGGCTCGTCGGTATGCCGCCCACTGGAGGGAGTTGGTTAATGATGCGACCTTTGTTGAATCGGGCCTTACTCGGACCGTCCCTTCGGAGGTCTCGGGTCGGATAGGTAGATGTTTGCTGACTGTTTTAGTTTGACTTCTCTGTTTGTTTTATAGTGTTTGATGTCTTTGTTATATGCTCGGGTCTTGATTTCCTTCTCCCCCCTTTTTTATAGGCATGTCAAAAAGGTCGAAGTTTCTTGAGAAGTTGGCTGGTACTATGAAGAAGGCCGGTCATGTGGAAACGGGAACTTCCCGGGCACAGCCTGAACCTGCCGAGGCTGGGAGGGTATCTCAGGGGAAAGTTCAGCCGGCTGCTCGGGGTCTATCTTCTCCTGGTGTGCAGTCATCGGGGTCTGCTCGTCTCATCAGTCCGCCGAAGCCTTTTAGGAAAAAGAGGCGTCAATTTGGGGCCGAGGAGGCTGAGTTGGGGGGGAGGAGGAGCCTGTCCCGGGCAAGAAGAAAGATGTCCGTCGGGGGAAAAAATCTTCTGAGGGCTCTACTAAGAAGCGGAAAGGTTCCGTGATCCTCGGGGTGGATGACTTGGGAGAAGGCATCCGGGAGGCTACTTCCCATTTAGTGTCGGCTTTTAATGAATTGGCCGAGGTGATTCCCCTGGGGGAGGTTTCGAGATATGAGGATATCTCTCCTGAAGCTGTGGTGATCGAGATGAGCTCTCAAATGGAAAGGTAGTTTTATTCTTCTTTTTCTGATTTCGGTTCTCGGTCTTCTTCATCTCATATCTTGACTTTCTTTGTTTTCGTGCAGGCTACTTACCTCATAGCGAAGAATAAGGACCTCCTTCTGAGTCTATTGTCCGAGGGTGGTCAGGCCCAGAGACTTCAGAATCGCCTTACAGAAGTGAAGGCTAAACTGGCTGATCGGGAGGAGGTGATAAAGAACCTTGAGTCGACCGCAATTGAGAATTTCAAAACAAACAAAGCTCTCAAGGCTGCTGCCGGATTGGAGCGAAAACTTGCCGATACTGCCCGGGAGGATTTGAAGGCTGCCCAATCTGAGATTGGCGTTTTGAAAGCGAAGGTGTCAAATGTTGAAACCAAATTGAAGGCCAACGATGAGCAAATGGCACGGGCTCGGGATGATCTTGAGAGGAAAGAGCCCGAGCTTGAGGAGAGAAAGAGGCCGATCTTCTTGAGACCGAGAAGGAGGCCATCCGCCTTGAGGGGGTTGGTGACTGTGCTGAACTGATACCGATGGTGCTGTCAAGTCTGAATATGGATCCTATTTATGCGGCCATCAGCTTTTGTAAGGGGGATATTTCCGAGGAGGAGTTCCGGAAATGGCTCCCTCCCCTACTGAGGATGTGATGGATCCCGACCCGATTTCGGTCGTTCCGGCTTCTGGGGCTTCCCAAGAAGGACGGCCTGATGTTCCTGCCCTCGGCGAGGACTGCCTTGAGATCCCTCCTCCCATCCCTGAGGCAGAGGTCTCCCATGCTGCCGAGGTTGAAGCCGTAGTTCCTCCTCCCGAGGTCGAGCCGATCCTCCCACCGTCCGGTGAGCCGGTTGAGGAAGAAATTCCTGCCCCTGTGCGGGCTGAATGAGAAAGGGTAACCCGACCGGGGCCCTGTGTACACTTTACTTTTTGTAATGAAACTTTAAGCTGTATTTTGACATATATATATATATATATATATTTGTGTCTTTTTATCTCTTTCTCCTTTTTCTTTATGTTTCCTGTTATCCGAACAATTTGAGACCCTTCGAGGTTTAATCATGAGCCGGAGGGGCATAACCCGACCCCGAGCTGAGTGAGACACTTGGCTCTGGGGGAATGTTACCTCCTCAATCCAAAGAAGACTGACTCGGTGGGACGTAACCCGACCCCGAGCTGAGTGAGACACTTGGCTCTGGGGGAATGTTAACTCCCCAGTCCAAAAAAAACCGACTCGGTGGGACGTAACCCGACCCCGAGCTGAGTGAAATACTTGGGCTCTGGGGGAATGTTATCTCCCCAATCCAAAGAAGACTAACTCGGTGGGACGTAACCCGACCCCGAGCTGAGAAAGGCACTTGGACCTGGGGGAATGTTACGTCCCCAGTCCGAAGGGCTGACTCGGTGGGATATAACCCGACCCCGAGCTGAATAACCAAGTGGCCTCGGCGGAACGAAATCCAGCCCCGAGTCGACTAACAAGTGGACTCGGCGGAACGAAATCCAGCCCCGAGCCGACTAACCCCTGGGGTTTATTCAGAAGGGAAGTGAATCAACCTTTGAACCCTACCGAATCTGGCATGGGCGTCCCTCTGCCAGACCGGCGAAAAACGAAAACAAGATTCTGGAAAATAAAATTAAGAGGTGGGGGTGACTTAGCACCTATCCCAAAAACGTTTTTGCAAGCATAAACAACAACATGGATGCCTCAAAACAGCGTCTCGTCTGAGGTCTCCAAAACATAATTCTGAATCTTTCAATTCAGTGTCCCGGCGAACCAGGATTCGGATCAGAAGAGCGTTTGAATGGTAAGGGCACATCCTCTACACGTCGGTTCATCGGGGAGCCTGTGTATTGTATGAGGGCTCCTCCTTACCACGCTGGAGTAGGGACACGCCACAGGGGCGTAACGCATCCCCGTGCTGTGTCTCTCGCGGATCCGGATGATGAATGGGTCAAAGAGTGTCTGGACTACTAAGGGTACATTCCTCCTTAGTTCCGGTATCACTGGAGCTAGCAATCGTCACATGGGTGTCATTATCCCTCGCGTTATGCTTTCCCACGGATCCATTACATCGGGTAGGTGAGGATCAAAGGAGTGTTCGACACATTAAGGGCATGTTCCTCCTCATGTTCGGTAACACTGGAGTAGGCAATCGCCACAGGGGTATCATCCCTCCCCGTGCTATGCTTCTCACGGATCATATGCATCGAGTATGTCCCTGAATATTTCCGAGGACCTCGAGCTAAGAGAGATACTTGGTTCTGGGGGAATATCCCGTCCCCAGACCGATGAGCATGACTCGGTGGGACGTAACCCGACCCCGAGCTGGATAACCAAACGATCTCGGCGGAACGAAATCCAGCCCCGAGCCGATTAATCCAGTGGCCTTGGCGGAACGAAATCCAGCCCCGAGCCGATTAATCAAGTGGTCTCGGCGGAACGTAATCCAGTCCCGAGCCGATTGAAACATTTAAGGGCATATCCCTCCTTTTGTTATGCTTCTCACAGATCTATGTTCTTTGATTTTTTTTGTACGATTCTGGTGTGACTTTGTGCTTTTTTATGGTGGTAGCCGTGGTCGGGAGGGGTTGTGAGTTTGTGTTCTTTGGATCGTCGTTGTGAGCATGTCCCCGAGTTTTTTTGAATATGGTTTTGTTTTTATTTTTTAGGAGAGCGTTTGGAAAAAAAGAAAGTTTTTTATTCATACTCGGGGACATACTGCCCTTCTTACAACTCTCTGTGGGTCATTTGAGAGAGGCTTCTGTATTTGGACTCCTGTCCCTTATTTGTTTGCCGTAGACAGGTAGGAGGAAGGAAAGGTTTACTGGAAGTATTTCCTCAACATCTCAGCGTTCCATGGCTTTTTAATCTCTGCCGTCCAGCCGTTCTAGGATGTACACTCCTGGCTTCATCACTTTTACCACCTTGTAGGGCCCTTCCCATTTGGCGCCCAGGGAGCCTTCCTCTGGCTTTCGAGTATTTAGGGTGACCTTTCTTAGCACCAGGTCGCCTGGGATGAAGGTGCGTGTCCGAATCCTTTTATTGTAGAATCGGGCCATCCTTTGTTGGTAGATTGCTGTTTTCATGGCCTACCTCTCTCTCTTCTCTTCGATCAGGTCGAGGTGGTTTCTGATAAGTCTTTCATTCTGCTTACTCTCGTAGTGCCGAACCCTGTGGGAGGTCACCCCGATTTCTGCCGGGATGACAGCTTCATATCCGTATGCTAAGGAGAACGGGGTTTCTCCCGTGGAGTCCTTATAGGTTGTCCGGTGCGCCCATAGTACCTCTGGTAGTTCCTCGACCCATAGGCCCTTGCTGGATCCAAGCCGAGCTTTCAGGTTAGCCTTGATGGTTTTGTTTGTTGCTTTGACATGGCCGTTTGATTTGGGATGGGCTGGTGTGGCGAATCTTAGGGCAATCTGGAGGTCCTCGCATAGTTTTCTGAAACCTTTGCTGCCAAACTGCTTTCCGTTGTCAGTGATGATGGCTCAGGGAATCCCGAACCGGCAGACGATATTTTTCCTCAGGAATTCAGTGGCTTTTTCTCCGTTATGGTGGATAATGGCTCTGCCTCCACCCATTTGGTGAAATAGTCTATGGCCACGATGGCATATTTTGCCTGCCCTTTCCCTTGTGGCATCGGGCCAATGATGTCTAGTCCCCACTGGGCGAACGGCCAGGGACTGAGCAGAGCAGTGTAGTCAACTGTTCGGCTGGTTGGTGGTGGAGATTTGCATTTTTCTGACATCCTTCGCACTTGCGGGCCACTTCTATGCCATCCTGGTGCATGGTCGGCCAGTAGAAACCTTGTCTTAGGGCTTTGAAAGCAATTGAGAGACCTCCGGCGTGGCTCCCGCAGATGCCCGTGTGTATCTCCCTGAGTACATAATTTGCCTCTTCTTCTGCTAGACATCTTAAGAGGGGGACTGAGTAACCCCTTCGATAAAGTACCCCGTCGATTAGGGAGAATTTAGTGCTCTTGTATCTTAACTTTCTGGCCTCCGTTTTGTCTTCTGGTGTTTCTCCTGTTTCCAGATATTCTCTGATGGGTTGCATCCATGATGCTTTGCTTTCTTTATCTAGAACTTCTACTTTAGATTCTCCTACGCTCCTTTCCCGATGTAAATCAAAGGGATTATCCTGGGGTGCTCGGCTTTTGTTGAAGAGGCGAGCCGTGCCAGGGAGTCTGCCTCACAATTGTCCTCTCGGGGGATTTGTTCGAAGCGTACATCCCCCATCTTCCCGGTTAACTTTCGTACTTCGTCAGAGATAGGCCATCATGCTAGGCTCTTTTGCTTGAAAATTCTTTTAGTTGCTGAATAGCTAACTGCGAGTCACTCTTTATACCACATCTCGGCCCTAGCACCGTGCATAGTCTCAAACCGCCCAGTATTGCTTCATATTCTGCTTCATTATGGTCGCTATGAAAGCGAATTTCAGGGCGAGAGTAGGATTTCTTCTCCTTTGTCGCTTTTTAGGATGATTCCCGCGCCATTGCCTTGTGTGCTGGCCGAACCGTCTACGGACATTTCCCATTTGTCCTCGTCTATAGCCAGGGTCTGGGGGTCGGTACATTCGGCGACAAAATCTGCCAAGGCTTGTCCCTTAACTGCTGCTTGGGAGGTAGGTGATGTCATGTTCACTTAGTTCTACCGACCACTTTACTAATCTTCCGGAAACCTCTGGCCGCTGCAGAATTTGTTTTAGGGGTGACCGGTGTATACCTTGATAGGATGGGCCTGTAAGTAAGGCCGTAATTTCCGAGCTGCCGTAACTAATGAAAGGGCGACTAGTTCGTGTACTGGATACCGGGTTTCAGCGTCTAAGAGGGCTTTGCTGATATAGTAGACAGGCTTCTGGATCTTTTTGGTTTCTTGTATCAGTACTGAACTTACTGCTCGGTCCGAAACAACCAGATATAGGTATAATGTTTCTCCCGGGAGTGGTTTAGCCAGGAGTGGGGGCTGCACCAGATACTGCTTTAACTGCTGGAAGGCTTCTTCGCACTCTGTTGTCCAGTCGATATCCTTTTTTGCTTTTTGGATCACTTTTAAGAAAGGGTGGCATTTGTCAGTTGCTTGTGATATGAACCGGTTGAGCGCAGCCACTCTACCAGTCAGACTCTGTACTTCTTTTACTGTTTGGGGAGACTTTAGGGCCAGTATTGCTTGGATCTTCTTCTGTGGGTTTGCTTCAATCCTCGGGCACTAACCATGTAGCCTAAAAACTTCCCTGAAGCTACCCCGAAGGTACATTTTTCCGGATTGAGTCTCAGGTTGTGTTTTCTTAGAAGCTCGAAGGTCCTTTTTAGGTCGTCCATGTGGTTGCTTGGTTCTTTCGACATTGTTATCATGTCATCGACATAAACTAGCATTGTAATGCCGATGAGTGGTTTGAAAACTTTGTTTACCAACCTTTGGAAGGTTGCCCCAGCGTTTTTTAGCCCGAAGGGCATTACTTTATAGCAGTAAAGCCCCTGATCTGTGATGAAGGTTGTCTTCTCTTCGTCTGCAGGGCACATTTTGACCTGGTTGTATCCGGAGAAAGCATCCATGAAGCTCAGTAATCCTTGACAGGCTGTGGTGTCTACTAGCTGGTCTATGTTCGGCAAAGGAAAGCTGTCCTTTGGGCACGCCTTGTTTAAGTCGGTGAAATCGACATACATTCGCCACTTGCCATTATTTTTTCTGACCAACACCACGTTTGATACCCAATCCGGGTACCTTGCTTCCCTGATGAGACCTGCCTTTAGTAACTTCTCAACCTCGGCTGCTATTGCTTTACTCCTCTCTTGATTGAAGTTCCTTCTTTTTTGCCTGACCGGATTGTGAGATGGGTATAACTGCTAGGCGGTGATTGATGAATCTCGGGTCGATCCCAGGCATGTCATTGTATCCCCAGGCAAAGACGTCCGGGTACCCCTTCAGGCATTCTAGAAGATCTTGTCGTATAGACTTTCTCAGGCCTCCCCCTATCTTTATACTTTTTGCTGGCCCATAAAGTTCTATTTCTTCCGTTTCCTCAGCTGCAGCGAGTCGGGCATTTTTGTTTGGCCGGGGCCCCGGGCTTCTGTCTTCTTCTTCTTCTCCCTGGTTTCTTTGTCGTTTTCAGGTATCTTCTGTGATATAGAGAGTTTCTCGTGAGAGAGTTGCGAAGCAGCTGCGAGCTGTTTTCTGGCTTCCGCACACAATTCTGATCCCCTACCGGGTGGGGAATTTCAGTTTCAGGTGGTAGCAGGACATTGCGGCTTTTGTTTTCACCATGAAGGGTCGCCCGACGATGGCCTAGTAACTGCTCATGCAGTCTACTACAGTGAAGTCCATCATGATCGTCCGGGTCCGGGGATGTGTCCCGACAGTTATTGCCAACTGTATCCTTCCTAGTGGGATGACGGCTGATCATCCGAAATCGTATAAGGGAGTGCTATCGTTGGTTAGGGTTGCATATTCCACTCCTAGGTCGTCCAGTGCTTCTCTGGAAATTATGTCAACCGCGCTCCGGGGTCCACCAGGATTCTGTCTACTTCCGACCCGCTGATGACTGCCTTGATTATCAACGCATCGTCATGAGGGAAACTTACTCCTCGGGTATCCTCATCAGTAAACATTATTGGTACCGACCGACTTCCTTGCAGCCCTGTGACCTGCTCTGTTTCTAAGACGTGTCTGGTCCTCGGGTTCTGCTGTAATCTTTCCTTGACCGGTTAGAGTTTCCGGCCAGTGTTCTTCCTCCTGCGATGATATGGATTTGGCGGCCACGTGCTCTTTGTCTGGCCGTCATGACCTCGTGGTCAATGTATTTGTTCAGATACCCGTTTCGTGCTAGATCTTCCATTTGTTCTCGCAGGTCTTTACATCCGTTTGTTGCATGTCCCTTGGAGTTGTGGTGTACGCAATAAGCCTTTTGGTTCCTTTTGTCCGGGGGGAATCTCCTTTGGTCAGGTTCTACTAAGAGGCCTTTCCCCTGGATCTCCATGACAATTTGTCCCAATGGTTTCTTTAGGGGAATGTATGCATCTTCCCCGACCACATGGTTTACTTGGGTCGGCGCCCTTCTCTCTTGGTTGTCTCGGTGCAGTGGTTTGAACTCCTTGTGTTTCGGGGGTGGTCTTCTGAATTCTCTTTCTACACGGCGGGGGGCGCCCTCTCTCGTGGTCCTTTCTCTGATGGTGTTCCCTTTTCGGGATACTTTCTCTTCGTTCTCTAATAAAACGAATTTTCGGGCCACCTCCAGGGCGGTTGCGTAGTCCGGGGTGTCTTGGATCCTTAGGTGGGTCCATAGCCTCCCGACTTTCAAGGCTCCCTTCAAGCTTTCCAGGGCCTCGGGGGATTCATACCCTCCGACTTCGAGTACCATATTATGGTATCTTTCAATAAATATCTTCAAAGATTCATCGTCTCCTTGTTTCATAAGGCTTAGTTCTCCAATTGTCTTTCTGGGGACACAAGCCCCCTTGAAGTGTCGTATGAATGACTTTCTCAGTTGTGCGAAGCTGCTGATGCTTCTTGGGGCTAGGCTTCTATACCATAGAATGGCCGGTCCGACCAGAGTTAGGGGGAACACTTTGCAGATGGCGTCCCATGTTACCCCTTGTACCTCCATTAGTAGGACGAAACCTTCAATGTGGGTTTTGGGATCGGTATGGCCCTTGTATGGTGTCATGGTCAGCATGCTGAATCTTTTTGGGAATTTTTCTGTTTTTATTCTTCTGTGAGGGGGGACTCATCTTTGCCGTCCTGGACATCCCCTCTGTTTGTATTGGGGTATACTCCCCATTTGACCAGCTCCTCCCGCAGCAAAGATTTCATGCTGCTGTCTTTGGTTCCATGCCGCCTCCTGTGGTTTCTTTTTTCTTCTTCTGCTATCTTGGAGTGGCGCTTCTCAGGGTCGGTATCTTCTCGTACTTCTTCGGTATATTCTTTCCCTCTTCTCCGGGTACTGTGAGGGCTATCGTAGGAGGAGTCTGGTGATGATTTGTCATCCTCTTCCTCCCATGTACCCTCGGTCTGGGAATCTCTCTGCACCACCACGGATCTTACCCTGTAGGGATCCCTCCTCCGGGGTCTGTCGTCCTCACTTATATCGACAATTCTCTTTCCTTCCGCTATCTCATTCCTTCGTCGGCTAGTCCCGGCCTTGAATTTTCCATCGTGCGCTCCTTCTATCTTTTCCACCAACCGGTCTACTATGGTTTTTAGCAGAGTCTGGTTTTCCTCCCTTTCTTTCCTCAGGTTTTCCTCGATCTTCTCCATCCAATCCGCAGCCGAGCTCCCTGATGATTGGTGGTTTCCGCCTTCCGCCATTGTCTCACTACGCGAGTTGCTTTTTGTTGGATTCCCCACAGACGGCGCCAACCGTTGACGGCTGATTTTGTCTCAGGGTAATATGGGAATATCACCCTCGAGACAATCCTCCTTCAACAGTGAATTTGTTTGGTTATGGGGGACCAAAAGCAAATTTAGCGAGAGACAGATAAACACACCAATCGAAAAAGATATTTAACGTGGTTCGGCGGATCTTGGTCCGACCTACGTCCACGGGCAGAAACAAGATGCTACTTTTTATTACTCCAATACGCTTCTCAGATCTTTTTGTGCTTTTACAAATCAGAGCTTGATGATTCTGATCACTGATTTTTTTGATGCCTTTTACACATACTCTGCCCTCCTATTTATAATAGTATAGAAATCAGACTCCTATTTGCATAAGAAATCCTAGTTGAACTCAGTCTTCTCTTCTTGCAAGGATTCCTAGTCTAATATTGCCTTCTCTTTTCTTATTCCTTTTCGGATTCTGACTTCATTTCCTTGTGAGAGTAGGATAATTTGCTTATCTTATCCGCAAGAATAGGGTGTCATTATCTTTGAGCATATCTCGCTCGTCTGGTCGGTCTCCATGAGGTCGGTCATGATAGTCTTTTATGTTGAGAGTGTTTCTTCTGCCGACTTTATAGTGCTCGGTCATCCGAACTAAGTGGTCGGTCATCTATCATCAAGTGTTCGATCTCTTACTGTATAGTGGCCGGTCGGCTTTGATGATCTCAACCAGTCAGGGAATTACCCTTCTGTCCTTGTCGTGCTGCCTTAAATATCACAGTGCCTGAAAACACCATCAACAATATATTTTCTTAATGGAAATTTGAACACAATCGCCAAATTTAATTCATTGCCAAAAGGGTGCGTGTTTATATACATTTGTGGGTATTATCAACGTGTAGTTATCAAATTAGATAAATGACAAAAGTAATTAATTGAACTTATTATTATTTGATAGGTTGTGCAAAAATATGAATCCTGAGGGAGTGATCAGCGGGTGAAAAACAAATCAAGTAATGTGTTAATTACATATTCTCAAGATGGATTTTGATGATACAATATTAGAAGACTTTGATACACATTAGCGGACATAACAAAAAGATGTCGAAATATTTTGGTGGTGAAGAGCATTGGATGTGAAAATTAGTGATTCTTGAAGAAAATCTTGTGTGGTCTTAGTTTATGTCTCTCTTTATAAGTGAGGTGATAATTTAAGTTTCTAAGCTTATAGGATATATACACATTCATTTAGATGCATTAGGGTTATGTGCAAAATGTTTTTAACTTTTGAATCTTATATTTTCTACACTGAAACCTTGTATACCGGTCTCCCACCTCTTGCATACCGGTGACCCTACTATGTTCTGAGCAGTTTTGCATCACCTCTGGAACCAGACTACTTCATACCGATCACCCATACTGCTCAGTGTGGAGTTTGCACAATTACTAGAACCGGTCTAGAGCATATCGGTACTCATACCGGTCAACCTTCTTATTTTACATGCTCTCAGGAACCAGCATGATTCATACCAGTCAGTAATCAGGTTTGTTATTGCCGTTATTGTGGCAGACCGGCCTCTACAGACCGACATATCGGCCTAAGCGTAAATATTATGGACTACTTTCATTTTCTCTATAAATTGAGTCTTTATTTAATTTTTGCCTACTTCTTATATCTTCATATAATTTTCTATAAGGCAAAAAAAAAAGTTTATTAAATCTTCTTTATCATACATTCTTTTCATAATTAAAGGTCACACATCTCACCTTCATACACATTTAGTGAGCTTGAGATACTTGGGTTAGCAACTCACATTTTGAATCTTCTTTACCTTTTGTGAGTACCCAAGGTGTACTTTAATATTCATAAATTAAACACGTATGATCATAAAATCTCTTGTTGAGTGGGTATACTCAAAGGGATAATTTGTGTAAAGGTTGTGAGTAAGCTTAAAGGTTTGAGAGTGAGCCATTGGAAAACTCTTGTGTAAAGGTTTGAAGTGAACCTAGGGGACAAAATTATTGGTTGCGGGTGAGCCACGGAAAACTCGGTGTAAGTTATAGATTCAACTTAGTGGAAAGCTTCAAGTGCGACTTGGAAGAGTGGACGTAGGCATTGTTGGCTGAACCACTATAAATCCGATGTTAATTTCCCTAACCCTATCTCTTTAATTTATTGCAAGCTTTATATTATAATTCTATATTATTTTGCATAGCTTGTCATTGAGGAAATTAATTGTTTGGGTGTATTAATTGTAGAAATTAGATACTAAGTCTAATTGATAAAGCTAATAGCTTAGTAGCATAAAATCAGTAAGCTATTTTATTTCCGTATATTTAGGTCATTACCTAATTCATCCCCTCTTGGGTATATATAGATTACTTGTTGTGTGCTTGTAGATAATTTCATTTGGTATCAGAGCAAGATATTCTCAATAAAGACCTAACCATCTGAGAATAGATCATGGCCTCTACAAGCTACGCAACAAATCTTGTCGAGGGATTTTCAACAACTAGACCCCCATTCTACATCAGAATTGATTATAGCTATTGGAAGATGCGGATGTTGAAGTACCTTCTTGCCGTTGATGTGCAATCCTTCAAAGTGGTCACTAAAGGTATTGGAATGCCAATTAATAATGATAGCAATGATGTGGAGTTTCCTAAGCCGCATTTTGAATGGACCAATGAGGATTTCATGGAAGCCTCCCTAAATACTAAGGCTCTCAACCATCTACTTTGTGCAATCGATATGAGCCAAATCAATAAATTTCCAAAATTTGGAAATGCATATGAATTATGGAAGTCTTTGGAGATTGTCAATAAGGACACTAGCCTAATCAAGGAATCAATGATCAACCGATTTATGTGTGACTAGGATAAATTCAAAATGGAAGCCGAAGAAAATATTGATATATAAAGACCTTGAAATTTGATGATTTGATAGGCAAATTGATAGAATATGAGATGGTGATTGAGAAGGATTTAAGGGAAGAAGAAGAAATGAATAAAAAGAGAATTGCCATTAAGTCTTTGGTGAAAAGGGGGATAGTGCTAACTCTAGTGATCAAGAAGATGATAGTGATGATGAGTTGGCATATTTGACAAAGAAATTCAAAAAGTTCATTAAATTCGAAAAGTCTAAAGAAAACTCTCAGATGGATAAGAATAGGGAAGTTAATTATCCACGAAAGCACAAGAAATATAAAATAATTTACAATGAGTATGAAAATCAGGGCCATGTGGTTGTGGATTGCCCTTTGAGAAGATTCAAAGGAAAATTCAAGAAGAAAACAATGAAGGAAACTTGGAGCGATAGTGACTCTAGCTCATCCGGGGAGGAAAGTGATGAGGGCACTAGAAATCTCGCTTTCATTGCTATTGATGATCTGATTGAGGTAAGCGATGAAGAAAAGGTACATGATTCCCTTGAATATGATGAATTGCTTGACACATTTAATAAATTGCATGAGTTTTATGACTTGCTTAGAAAGAATCATAAATTGATCAAAAATGAGCATTCATCATTATTATATGATCATGCATCAATTGTTGAGAAAAATGAAATGCATGAAAATGAAATTGCATGTCTAAAATATGAGAAGCTAAAACTTAAAATGATCATATCTAGCATGCCATCTAGCTCAAGTATATATGATTGCAAATTTATAACGGGTGAAAATATTGTATTAAATAAAAAGATTGTGGAATTGCATAACATAATTACAAAGTTTACTTTGGGAGAGAACATTTTCAATATGTTGATTGGATCCCAAAAATGCGCTTTTAAAAGAAAATGATTAAGATACAAGTCTTACATCAAAAGGAAATTATTGAAAAATTATTTTATTAAGGCATCCACTTCTCATACACTTGTCACTTTTGATGAAAATATCATATGTCATGCATACAATAGGAAATGACATAAACAAAAACGTGAAAGTGAATGCATGGGTTCCCCAAGGAATCAAGACTAAACCCCATGGACTCAAGAAGGTTTGGGCACCAAAATATGCTTGAATGATTTTATAGCGGAAACTTTGGGAATGGTCAATCAATGAGAAATGCAAAATGATCCTAAAGATGCAACACAAAATGAAGTTAGAGCTCAGAAAGAGAAGAATGTCAAATACAATCATAAAAAATGAATAAATTTGATGATTGGTGGATTTGTCACTTGGTGACAACGGTAAAAGGTAAAAATTCGTGCTTACGGAAATATTGGTACTGTTTCCTCCTATTGAGATATATGCCCTAGAGCTTTATGTAATGTAACAGAATTATTTGATATAAAATAAAAGATGCATTGTTCATTTATCAATTGTTTTTTATTTGAATCACATATTATAAATTATCTTGTTTACCCTTAATTACTTATGTGCCTTCAAACTTAGTGTATGAGTGTCATACACAAGAGGATTTAAGTCTGAAGTTAGTAATCTAAAATAGTCCATAGAGAGCGAACAATGCGAGTATTTTGTTTATGGTTTATCTATAGTTATTGTCCATTCTATAATTGTATGGCGACCTTGATCCAAGATCGTCCATGTGGTAACATGAGAATGGAGGCACCTTATATGATGTTATCATATAGGACTGGACCCAAATAGAAAAATATTTCTTATAATCTCTGTTAAATAAAGAAATTCATTTCAATCTACTAGATGGTCATTTATGGATTGATCCGAATCCCGAGTATACTACGAACTTCTGCATGGCAAGCCATGTCCTTTGATTTACAAAGGTGAGGAAATCCCGACCAATAGCTACGTAATTTGGGGACATGGTTTGGTGTGTAGCTAGGGGTGTTTACATAGATATGGAGTTCACTCATTCTTAAGAGAAGTAGAAGATTATCATCCTTAAGGGTTGATTCGGTACTTGAATGATTAGAGTGCTCAAGTCATTCTATCACGAATAAAAAGATTAATATTCATAATGGTTACGAATAAATCGTCCATTAGAGAATCAATAGTACTTGAGGTCAAAATAATTAGCGGGATATAACAGACATTTTGACCTGGCTCTGATTATAAGATACTCGTGAAGTGTCAATCTGTATGTAATGACTATATCGATGGACACCAACGTAGTTCGGCTTATATAATATATCTATAGCGATGAAAGTGCAACTTTAGGTTCTTAGTGGAATAACATAAAGTTAATAATTAAGAATATTTAATTAAAGAGTTTAATTAATATCGGGAATATTGGAGCTCAGAACTGTAGGTCTATTTGGTCATTGTGCTAACTCTATGTACTATAGCAAATCATATCATAACTGGATAGTCCAATTATGAACTCACATGCATAATAATAGATATGTTAAAATTATTAATGTGATTAAAAATTGAAGTCACACTTGAAAACTATATGAAATAAATTTAATATAATGTTTTCATTATTTAATGATTATGAGATAATCATATATATTTATATTTATATTTTTTAAATATTAAATTATATGATAATTTAATTATTATTTTGAATTAAAATATGTATTAATATTTGATATCAATACACATTATTTAAAAATGAGTTACAAAATGTATATTAAGATGGAGGTTAATGACTTCATTATGAAGACAATTAACCATGAATTTTATTGTTACAAAATTTGAAAAGTTTGACAAAAAATGCCCAAGGGTTTAGGGATATAATGGTAATTTCAATTACAATTATGTTAACCTAAACCCTAGCATATAAAAGCAAAAGTTATTTTGCTTTGTGAATTATTTTTTTCTTTTTACAAACCCAGCCACCTTTTTCTTCTCTTTTCTCTCAAGTGTTGAAAGAAAAACAAAAATAGAAAAAAAAATAGTGTGTGACTTTTAATCTCTAAATTATTTAGGGAATAATTTTATAAACATAACCCACTCTATATTTTGTTGGTAACGAGTCATAGCACAGAGGATCATTTGGTGCTGAAACAAATTCTTTATTCTTCATTTCCATAGCACTCACGGATGTGAGCAGAAAATTCTGCTCATCGCTGCCACTTTTATAAGTCATTTGTGAGTTTTTTTAGTGATAATTTTGCCTAGAAAATTTGGGAACATAAAAGGGTGTTTTATGGAAGTTTTGGGGATGTTTTGGAGTGATTAAATTGTCCAAAATAATGGCAGAAAAATAAGCAAACAACCAGCAGAAAACAGTTACTTCTGCGCACGTAAAATTGAGTTACGTTTTAGCCGCACATAAACTTTACATATGTGCAAAACATAACTCAACAGCAGTTACCATTCCATGGAGTAATTTTTGAAGACCAACGGATGTCTTGGTAACACGTTAGACTTGCATAATTGTTTTAGGAAAAATAAGAGCTCGGTCAATGAAATTTTATTTTTATGTTATATGTATGTTTAATTCGAAATGTTTGAATAAAATTCCATATAGCTTAGGGTGCATACTCTTGTATTTTCACATGCTATAACACGTTAGACATGCATAATTGTTCTAAGTCATAAAATTTGATTTTATGAAATTTAAAGAAGTTAAATTAGTAGATGTTGTACATGAAAATAAATTAATTAGATTAATTATTTTAATAATTTAAAATTAGAAATTCGAATTTAATATATATATATATATGAGCTTTATAAGTGCATTATATTTTCCCTTAGTATATCGGATGTAAACCCAAACATAAATTCCATAGCCGATTCTGAATGGATGGTAGTGTGGTCTGCACTCGGGACACAATTCCACATACCATTGAAATTTATAAGACGCTTATATTAATCAAATGGTTTAATTAAAATTTTTGTCCCTTATTTGAATTTCTAATTTTAAACTTGTTAGTGAGGTAGAAATTTTAAGAGTTAAAATTAATTAGGTCACTAAACTAAACTTAATTAAATTAGTTTAATTAAGGAAAATATTAGTTGAAATAATAAAAATTAGCGAATAAAATTTTAAAAGTTAAAATTGGATTAATCACTAATTTTGCACTAGTGTAAAGTTGAGTTATGTTTTAGTCGCGCATAAACTTGCAGACACTAGGGAATTAAAATTTTAGATATTTTAAGTAGAAACCGTTAATTTTAAAATGGTGAGTGGGAGAGGGATATACTACAATATATCCTGCGATCCCCGTTGTTAGTATGAAAATGTAAGATTCAAAAGGCGCCTCAAGACGGCTTTGTTTTCATCCCCTACGGATGGTGTCTATTTTGGGTCAAAATCAAGTTTGGATTCCCAGAGGATATGAATTCTAGTTGTATCTGGTGAACTAACCTACCCTACAGCGACACTTCACTTGTTAAGTCCAAGGATTCCAAAACAACGGGTTACACTCGCAATGGAATGATAAAATGTTAATCGAAGTTCCTTGATAAAATCTGTAACATCCTCGATCTGGGAGATGCTACCAGCAGGGAATAGGTCGTACTATCCCCTGAGCCACTGACTTTTTTATTGTGAACAGCACTGATACTCTTTCTCAATCCAAAATTTTATGTATGGGACCGTTGCCCAAACTTGACCACATGATATGCAAGTTCAACATTAATAACTGTATACTCAATAACACTTGCTTTTATATTTTTATTGATATACATTTTAACCTTATACAACGTCCAATACTAATGACTATAACATGACTTCTCTCTGACTCTAACTGGACTCTCATTCTCTGACTTGACCTGATGGACTCCATACCCTTGTGACTATCATCAGTATCAATCCTCCCGAGTTCGTCCTTCGAGTAATCCTGGAAAACAAAGAAAATGGGAGTGGGGGGTTATATCGTTGGAACGATCTAGGTGAGTGGACGATTAAAACAAAACTGATGTTTTTATAAGAACTTTTGGTTATAAAATCAGATCGGTCACCAGAAAAGCCATATTTTTCTGAAAACACTTTTCTTACTTCAAAACCCCACTTTTCTGCAAAAATTATCTGTAAAAACTATAATGTCCACAAACTATGAATCTTTTCTATAAAACTAATTTTCTTTCTAAAAATCTTTTATAAAGTGTTTTTTTTTTTTTTTTTTTGTTTTTTTTTTTTCTGAAAACTGCATTTCTGAAAAACATTTATCTCTGAAAATCTGTCACTGAAATTTGTCTCTAAAAACCTGATGTATGGGGGCGTTACGTATTGTCGTCCCCTCATACGCCTAATTAGAGCTAGGAGTGGAAATCCATGACATTGGGGCATTACGTATCGCCGTCCCCCAAAGCATGCCACTACCTGTCTCTGAAACTAGTGGTCTTGGAGTGTTACATATCGTCGTCCCCCAAGCCACTAAACTAGAACTGGGGGTGCGGATCTATGCTACCCTCCAAGCTCTGAATCTATGATCTAGGGGCATCTGTCATCCCTAGTCCTAATCTATGACCTTGGGGCGTTACGTATCGCCTTCCCCCAGTCCTCTACATGTGCACATGTCATCCGTCAATTCCATAAGTTACATGCTGAGGTGGGTTTTTTCCCCATGCCACCAAAAATCTCAAATCCATATCATAATGTTAAAACCATGATTTCTCAAGACATTCTCATTTATAAAGCTACTGAAATAAATTTGGCTAACGACATATTGTGCGTAAAAGTAAGTTTTAATAAAAAACAATATAATTGAAAAATCAACTTAGAAAGAGAGTGTCCACTCACTAGTTTAGAATCTGGCTGGTATTGTTTACTCTGCCGAAGGAAATTATGGTTCTTGCGATGATCCATAATTGATAAACTAGATTAGAAAATGGAATGAGAAACATATTACAAAATCATGCTAAATTTATCTATTTAAATACTTGCCATCATTTCCATGCATATCATGGGTATACCACGATGTAATGTAATTATATGAGTTGATACGAGACCCTTAGGGTGGCCTCTAACATGCTAGGGTGAAATTGAGATGAATAAAAATTATTTTGGGAAATTCTGACCTCGCGTCGCGATGCAGGGCCTTGCAAGTCGCGACACGCATAATTCTAGAAATGCATAGATGAAATTTTCCAATTCGCCTCGGGACACAAGTCTTTGCACGTCATGACGAGAACAATCTAGAAATGATTCTACCCAGTGCGCGTCGCGAAACCGACCCATTTTCCAGGATCTTATACTTGCTTTCTAAAGTCTATCTTGCCCCAAAAGCACCACCAACACTTCTATATCAAAATTATTGCACAAACCAATATATTGAACTTCAAATTCCCATATTCTACATCAATTTATCATCCTCAAATAATTCTTTAATCTCAATATCGTTGTTTTTGACTTTCAAATAACCCTTAAGACTTTCAAAATTTGGGTACTTAACTTTACAATCAATTTTTTTTACTTACCAATCACCAATATGCAACCCCTAACATGTCAATATCTCTATTCTATCATCATGCTTTCAAAATCTTACAATCCAAATTTTGGGCCAAGTTTCTTTACCTTCTTCTTTTGATTTCCTTCACTCTCCAAGCTCTCAATTGTTGCCCATCTTCTTCTTAATTATGGAGATTGGTATCCTCTCTTCTTTGCTTCTTCTTCCCTCTTCTCTCTTTCTTCTTTTTCCTCTCTTCCTCTTCTTCTTCTTCTTCTTCTTCTTCTTCTTTCTCTCCTCCTTACGTTTTTCTCTCTTTCTCTACCAATTAGAGATTAATGAATAATGTCCTTTATATAATGGGGCTATTTGGCTAATTTACAAACTTTTAAAATAGAAAAATTTAGAATTCTTGAGATAGTTTGAGATTTTTCTAGATGGGTCCACAAATCACTATTCATCTAGATTTTTGATATGCATTTGAACCTGTTTCTGTTTCGTTTTTGGAAAAACATTTTTTATAAATTTTCTATGAGAAAAGTATTATTATAGGAGTCTGCTTATCTCCATTTGTTCAATACAGAATTTGTAGGTCTCGATCTCAGATTTCCGGCGATATAAAATTCATAAGAATCGGAGTTCGTATGAGAAAGTGACGAGCCAAATACCCTGAGCTGTCCGGAGTACAACATCGTACTATCTAGTATCGAAATTTTCGAAGATTTAGCCGAATATTCTCCAAAGTCATTTCATGAGGGTATATGTGTCCAAACATGATTTATATTATGTGACACTCGTCCCACGATGTAATAGTAGTTGAGATTCCCGGTCATTAAAAATTCTCCCCCCTTAAATAGGATTCGTCTTCGAATCCTTTCTAATAGTGAGCTTGATACAGCAACTTCTGGGAATTTCTTGGCTTGATATACCTTACTTGGTTTACACAGGTGAAAGCTTAATTCCTTGAAGTTCTCTTGAGAACCCTTTATTCTTATATTGAAAAGTAGAAATATATAACTTTATTTCTTAAGGTCTGAACTCTTGTTCTTCTTGAACTGGTATCGAGGAGTTACTTTTTTCTATCTGACACTCTATGATTGTCTTTTAATTATTTCTTTCTTTCCTTTAAGGCTTAATACTTCTATGACTTCTTGGATAATTATTCATTCTATATTTGTCTTCACAAAAGTATATTCAACTTGTAGAATCCCAAATGATCTTGTTACATTTATGCTAATATGGGTCTATCCACGGTTTTTCTATAAGAATTGCTTATTTCCATCTCTTATTTCTCTTGCTAGGTTATTACCAACTCTTAGATATCGCTTGGCTTCTGCGATTTCTTGCAGTTATCATATCCCTATTATACTTTGTACCACAGTCAATAACTTTTTGCTTTCCTTGGTCTTAGGTATACTTCAAGTTCCTCACTTCCTTTATATAGTATAACTCCCTTAATGGTCTTACTGAGTGTATCCTCAATCTCTTCTTATCCAACTACTGGTGATTTTGCTTCTTAACATTAGGTTTCTCCACGTTCCACTATAACTTGAAACAAAAATATACAAATATACCCCTTTGTTGCTAATAGAAACAATCGTCCCAATGCATTTCCAATTCTACTTGATCAGTTTGAGCTAGGCATTTATTCTCTTAGTTTGACTACTCAACTGTCTATTTCCTTATTACTAACTTCCAATTACTTACGGGCTTCAACCTCTCATATATTCACATATTTAGTTTCTTTGGGCATCTCTATATTGTTCCTTAATAATTACATTCCTTGTAATATTCTTTTCTTATTACAATCTTATTTCGACAAATATAAAATCTGCTATCCCGTAGTACTATTAATCTTAACTTTGTAAAGTTTATTTTTGTATTTGTGTACCTTTGTCATCATCTATATAATATCTTTTCCATTGTCATTTTACTAGGACAGTCATATCTCTAAGTATTTTACTTGTCTTTTATCTTCTTTTCTGCTTTATTCTATACTTGGGATTCCTGCAGTCTATGTCTCTATTTTCTGACCAGAAGGATATCATCTCCTGCATGTCTCTAGCCATGTCTAATGCTATTCTTTTGTATTCATGTTTCTACTAAACTATTACTTTACCTCTTCATCATTCCAACTAGACAATTTCTATTTTAAATCTCTCACTTAGAGCTATTTTCCTTTTCTATTATGCTCTTGTATTGTATTCAAAGATTTTATGTTTCGGTCTCATTCCATTATGCATTCACTTGTACCTATGAGTGTTTTAAGGAGAACTTCGAGGTCCATCTTTATCGATGTTGTTTGACGGGGGTTGGGAATGTGGGGTTTATCCTATAGTTTTTCGGTTGCGGTGTTCTCACTAGTTACCTGTGCTACAATTGCGCGTGCCGTTTATCTATGAGTTTAGGACTCTCTTCTCTGCATATCTAGTGTTAGCTCCTAGACTTACGTACTTCTTCTAAAAAAAATCTGAATTATCTCCTTCAACATTACTAATAATTTCCCTCTGGCTATGGGCTATACTACTTCTTACTGGGAACCTCCATAAGGCTCATGCTCTCTGAAACTCCTACCGTATTTTCACTATTATTCTTCCTTTCTAAGTTTTGCTATGTTATTTGACTTTCCTCCTTATCTTGATTTCTTGATTCTCTTAAGTCCTCACTTTCTTGGAAACTCCATATCTTAACATATGTTATGGCATCGCTACCGATCCTTTGGTTTGGGTACTATACTTTTACTAATCCTACATAAGTTGGGTGTCTAAGCTATGAAAGACTCTGTATAAGTCGGGTATCTCACTTCTGCGTTGCTATGCGTTGTTTACTTTGATTCCTTACTCTTTCAGACTTTTACTTCTTGGAGGCTATCTATTCTATTGTTCAACTACCTTACTATCTCGTAATTTGCCCATCCTATCCCACTCCATTCCTTACTTATTCAAATCCTTGATGAGCTCTAAAATTGAGGGGTATACATATACTTCCCACTTCTGGTCGGGTGTCTATATACTTATAAGAGTAAGAGTTACTGGAAGGAAGAACTATCGTTCGCTCTGTCGAGACCTGAATCGATTACTTTATGTCTCAGGGTTCCACAACTTTTATTATCCATTCTGTGGTCTCCATTTACATTATTTTCCTTATGCTACGTTACTTATATCACCATAAGTACATAATTCCCTTATCACTTTTTATTCCCTTCTTACTATTTTCATATTCCATCTTTTGGTTCTAAACCATGCTACTGAGCCTAGTGGTGGTTCATTTTTCTGGCTGCTTTTTAGATTTCTGCTCTCTGCTTTAGCTATAAGCCACAACTTTACTATATAATCTTCATGTCCGCACTGGTACTCTTTGTTAAATCATGAGTCTCTCCTATCTTATAAGTCTGACCTTTTGAACTTACGTGGACTTCTACTAGTGTTGATCTGAACTATGGATTTCTTCCTAGTACTGAGATCTTTCCAACTTTGACTTGTGTCAGATTCTTTCTCTTTTACTCTTAAAACCTCATTGGTTCCTTTCTGGATAAACCACTTCTTGAGATCTATTATCCTTGTCTTAAACTACAGTATTACAAGTATTGGGCTTTCTTTACGGTTATATTTACCTAAGTTGGTAAAGAATTGGGGGGGAATCCACATATCAATAGATATCAGCCTCCTTATTCTGATACTATATATCATGATAATGTCTATTATTTATGCGATATAAGTATGAGATTGGCTCTGTCGGGGAAGTTTCCTTAATCGGTATAACTGAGGGATGAAAATCTAGATAGGTCAGGGCTTTGTCTATCAGATTCTTAGGTTTAAACAACTAAGCATTTCCACTAATGACCTCCATTTATCTCCTTACGGGCCTGAATTTGAAAATCTGGAATTCTCTAAATCCTTTTTGGCACCTCGTATTCATTGGAACTACCGTATCTATTTCTAATTTCTTTCATCTCGTATGCTTCTTATTATTCTTTGATATTCAGAGTACTTACTATTTATACGAGATATTCATAGTCTATAGGTTTGGCTTAAAGGAACTTTCTAAGGAAGAAAAGATTCTTATAGAAGAGAAGAAAACTTATATAGATCTATTTGGCATTCTTACTCTTACTCAGGCTTGCTATATTCCTTTTACTGCTATAGGTTCTAGTATTCTCTTTATCCTATATTTCTGTATTTTCCCACTTACTGTCTCTGGTTACTTGTGATGGAGTTGGTGCTTGGAGTGCTAATCCGAATTGTATATTTTATCATTTATTAATAAAATAACTATATTTTTCATTTCAAACCTCATTAATGGTATTGTCATTATGCGTATTAGATTGATGTATAGATATGCTGAGAATGACATCGACCTTAGAATAGTCTTGACACTAGGTGTAAACTATTCTTAAAGTAAATATTCATAGTCGTTGGTTTTGGAATACGGTCGAATTCCTATAACCTAGAAGACTAGCACATGTCGTATATTGGAATTGGAGTTCTAATGGTTTAACCGGATGTACCATGAGTTTTGGAAACTCGTATAGACATGTGGGTATTCGTTGAAGTGAATACTGAATGACTCACATGCGATTCCTAATAGTTGGAACTACACACCACCATCAATAGGAATCTCCTCGAGTCGAGTAGCATATGTAATCCTTTGACTATAGGATATCATTAATTTTGTGTGAGATCCTCCACACTTTGATGTCATTTCAATGCATATCATGTGTTCCATGCATATCATGGGTACACCATGATGTAATGTATTTATACGAGTTGATACGAGACCCTTAGGGTGAAGCTGAGATGAATAAAAATTATTTTGGAGAAATTCTGACTTCGTGTCGTGACGCAGGGTCTTGCACGCCGTGACGCGCAGAATTCCAGAAATGCATACATAAAATTTTCCAGTTCGCGTCGTGACGCGAGCCTTTGGCCATCGCGATGCCAGCATATTTTCCAGGATTCTATACTTGCTTTCTATAGTCTATTTTGCCCCAAAAGCACCACCAACACTTCTATATCAAAATTATTGCACAGACCAATCAATTGAACTTCAAATTCACATATTCTACATCAAGTTATCATCCTCAAATAATTTGTTAATCTCATTATCCTTGTTTTTGACTAAACCCTTAAGACTTTCAAAATTTGGGTACTTAACTTTACAATCAATTTCTTTACTTACCAATCACCAATATGCAATCCCTAACATGCCAATATCGCCATTCTTTCATCATGCTTTCAAAATCTTACAGTCCAAGTTTTGGTTTAAGTTTTTTTACCTTCTTCTTTTTGATTTCCTTCACTCTCCAAGCTCTCAATTGTTGCCCATCTTCTTCTTAACTTATGGAGATTGGTATTTTCCTTCTCTTCTTTGCTTATTCTTACCTCTTCTCTATTTCTTCTTCTTCTTCTTCTTCTTCTTCTTCTTCTTCTTCTTCTTCTTCTTCTTCTTCTTCTTCTTCTTCTTCTTATTCTTCTTCTTCTTCTTCTCTTATTCTTCTTCTTCTATCCTCCTTATGTTTTTCTCTCTTTCTCTACCAATTAAGGATTAAGGAATAATGTCTTTTATATAATGGGGCTATTTGGCTAATTTACAAACTTTTAAAATAGAAAAATTTAGAATTCTTGAGATAGTTTGAGAATTTTCAAGATGGGTCCACGAATCACTATTCATCCAAATTTTTGATATATATTTTTAACCTATTTCTACTTCGATTTTGGAAACATGTTCAACGCAGAAGTTGTAGGTCTCGATCTCAGATTTCTGGTGATATAAAATTCATAAAAATCGGAGTTTGTATGAGAATGTTACGACCCAAATATCATGAGCTATCCGGAGTAGAATATCGTACCATCTAATATCAGAATTTTCGAAGATTTAGCCAAATGTTCTCCAAAGTCATTTCATGTGGGTATATGTGTCCAAACATGATTTATATTATGTGAAAATTGTCCCACGACGTAACAAAAGTTGAGATTCCCGGTCGTTACAAAATCAAACGGTGGTTGGTTAATATAGAAATAAGAGTTATTCCCGCATATATTAATCAATTAAGATTTTCTCAATCTATCATGCAAATACTTGACCTACCCTATGACGACACTTATTTGTGGGATGATATATTTTCGTGGCATAGTAATTATTTTTAGGTTTCTAATTTATTATACATGATATATGCATCATGTTTAATTTTATGCCTAAATATTTTGATGACTTTGATATGCGATGAATGAATATTAAAATGCATGCTTGTTTTATCTTTAGCCACGATTTCTCAGATCATACATATTCTTTTAAATGATAAATTAACGAGAGAAAACTATGTAAAATGGAAAAGTTACATAAACGCCATATTGGTCTGTGAAGACCTTAAGTTTTTCCTAACGAAGGAATTCCTGAGCTGGTCAGAAATTCTGGCCAAACTGTGCATAATGCCTACCAAAAATAGGTCTCGGCCAATGAGAAAGCCTACTGCTGTTTGTTAGCAAGGATGTATGAGGTTCTTTTTGCAAAGCATGAGCTAATGGCTATAATGTCTTTGATGATGGAGTCATTGCAGGGCATGTTTGTGCAGCCTTTAGAGCGACAACGTCACGAGGCTATGGTCTCAGCGATGACCATAAGGATGAAGGAAGGGACATCGGTCTGAGAGTAAGTCTTAAGGATGAAGACTTTTCTCAACAAGGCCGAAACTCATTGAGTTCGTATTAACGAGTGTAGCCAGATGACCATGATCATAAAAAGAAACAATGTTATAAACAAGTTGACTTTTACTTTGACTTAGCTGCTTAATGAGCTCACCCATTATGAGTCCATGCTGGTGGATCCTCGTATGCCCAGTGGAGAGGAAAATGTTGCTGAATCTTCCAAATCTGCAAAGAAGAAGAAGAAAGGAATTGACAAGACTAATGCAAAGCCAATGAAAAAGAACAAGAGAAGCTCCAAAGATGCCAAGCCTAAAGGAAAGTGTTTCCATTGCAACAAGGATGAGCATTGAAAAAAGAACTTTCATAAATACCTTGCTGAGTTGAAACAGAAGAAGGCCACAAGTAAATACGATTTACTTGTCTTTGAGTCTTTATTAGTGGAGGATGATAAATCCACATGGATTGTTGATTCTATAGCTACTAACCATGTTTGTTCTTCTTTGCAGCTACTTGACTCATAGAGGGACCTTGCTGAAGGTGACTATACCATGAGGGTCAGGACATGGGATGTCATTTCAGCTAGAGAAGTTTCAAGTTTAAATTTTTTAAATAATAGTTATTTACATTTGAACAATATGTTATTTATTCCTGATTTTCATAGAAATTTGATTTATGTTTCTAAACTTTTGGATGATATTCTTTCTATTTCATTTAATAATAATTTAGTTATTATTGCTAGAAATGGATTAACTATATGCACATGAAATTCAGAAAATATCTTATATATTATAAGGCCGTTAACATATAGTTCCTACTCAACACTGAACCATTTAAGGTTGAAAAACCTAAAACAACGCGACAAAAGATTTCTCACGATGACACATATCTGCGGCATCTTAGAATTGTCATACTAGCCTTGACCAAATAGATATGTTGATAAAGAACAGAGCTTTAAACTAGTTAGAGCTTGGTACTTTACCAGTCTGCGAAACTTGTCTAAAAGGAAAAATGACTAAGAGACCTTTTAGTGGAAAAGGTATAAGAGCTAGTCAACCACTTGAGCTAATATATTCGGAAGTTTGCGGACCAATGAATGTAAGAGCTCGAGGTGGTTATAGATACTTCGTCACATTTATTGATGATTATTCGAGATATGGGTACGTTTGCCTGATGTAGCACAAGTCAGATACCATTGAAAATTTCAAAGAGTATCGTGTTGAGGTTGAGAGCAAATTAGGTAAGACGATCAAAACTTTATGATCGGATCATGAAAGAGAATACCTTGATAGTGATTTCGAGGAATCCTTGGTTGAGCATGGGGTAATATGGCAGCTCACAACACCTGGAACACCACAGCAGAATGGTGTTACAGAGAGGAGAAATCAGACCCTAGTAGACATGATAAGATCTATGTTTAGTTATAGTTCACTGCCTAGTTTATTCTAGGGACATGCATTACAAACAGCGATGTATACCCTAGCCACCTTTCTTTTCTCTTTTCTCTCAAGTGTTGAAAGAAAAATAAAAAATAAAAAATAAATTGTGTGTGACTTTTAATCTCTAAACTGTTTAGCGAATAATTTTGGTAACGAGTCATAGTATTGGAGATCATTTGGTGTTGAAACAAATTCTTCATTCTTCCTTTCCATAGCCCTCACGGCAGTGAACAGAGAATTCTGCTCACTACCGCCACTTTTAAAAGTCATTTATGAGTTGTTTTGTGGTAATTTTACTCAGAAATTGTAGGAGCAAAAAATGGTATTTTGTGGACGTTTTGGGGGTGTTATGGAGCGATTATATTGTCCAAAACAGTGGCAGAAAAATCAACAAATAGTCAGCACAAAATAGTGAGCTGTGCGCGTATAGAGGGAGTTTTCAGTTTGCGAAACAGTACAGTTTTTGGACTCCTGTTCCGGGGTTGGAAAAATCATTAAAAACAAAAGCAAAATAAGTCCAAAGAGGCTGGACAGTTTCGGTGAAGAAGGGGAAAAGATAGAAAAAATTTTTGAAGGTCGATCTCGGTGCCTAACACGCCTCCGCTGTGCGGGAAATCTTTTCCTACACCTCCAACTTATATAAGTATACCAATTCTAATTGAGTTGATTGTAGAACATGTTATTGATTAGGCAATTTGAATTTCATTTGGTATCAACCTATGTTTTATCATATCATAATCTTATTTGGTATCAATTGATATCATATTGGACTTATTGATTTATATGATATATGTGATCCTTTTGAATTAATAATTTTGATATGCCTTGCCATCGATTATTATTGGATGAAATGAAATACATGTATATTGGTATAATTTAAGTGATTTTGATGATCTATGCATGATTTTTAAATTACATGGCAAAGAGGAGAAAATGCTAAATGTGCATGCGCATTAGCGGACATTATAAAAAGATGTCGAAGTATTTTGGTGGTGAGAGCAATGGATGTGAAGACTAGTGCTTATTGAAGAAAATCTTGTGTGGTCTTAGATTATGGCTCTCTTTTTAAATGAGTTGATAATTTAAGTTTCTAAGTAATGAACACTAAAAAGTGCACATTTATTAAAAGAAAAATTAATCATTTTACACTTATAATTTCATTAATCCCCTTAATTTAACACATTTGTTAAATAATAATTATATTTATGTTTATTGTGATTTTTATCTTTTATGTAGGTGAAATAATACTTTGGATGCATAACTAGAAAAATGGACTTGACATTTGGATTTTGGAGGCCGGAAACTTAATAGGGTGTTCTAATAGTGTACAACTTAAGAAATTCCAACCCTGCGCAATATTCATATTTTGGTCATAACTTTTTACTCCAATATCGGATTGAGGCGATTCGAGTTTCAGATAAACGAATACTCAAATATCTACAACTTTACTGTTTGTATGAGTTTCTAATTCTGAAGTTATCAAGGCCAAAATTGATGAAATATCTAAAGTGTATTATATATAATTATTAAAAAAACACAAACAAACAAGAAAAGACAAAAAATATAAATACAAATAAAATAAGATAAAATTACTCCACCTTTCCCCCGAAAGGTGGAGGATTTGTCAAAGCATGCAAATAAATTTGCATACTTTGGCAAACATGTAAAGACAAAAAAAAAAAAGAAAAAAAAAATGAAAAATGAGTGATTTTTTTCAAATTACAAGTGAGAGGTGTCGAGCACCTCTATAAACAGAGGTGCTCAACACCTTAGAGAGGCATCAAAATTTCCACAGGTCTTTCTGATACTTTGTGGGATAAGCTCTTGTGTGTATTTTTTTCCTTTTGTAATTTATTTTTATTTTATTAATAAAATTATGAGTGTTTTTATTTATATCTTATTCTGCTAATTTTTATCATGTTGGGGTAAATGGTGAAATTCTTGGTATGAAAATATATGTAATTTTTATTTATATTATAATTTATAAATTGTGATAATTTCTCAAATAAAATTCACACTTTGTCTAGTTTATTTAGGACTCAAAAAATAGTTGTAGACATTCCTCGATTGACATAGATAATACTTGAATCCTATAAATGAGAGAGAGTGGACTATCAAAGATCTGGATTAATTATTGACAAATTTTGCTACCGCCTATATGGCTGGTTTTATATATTTGGCATAATTGAGTACCTAATTAGACTTGTTATAGACAAATGATATCACCGCTCTTATGACTGGTTTTATATGTTTTGGCATATTTAATATCTTGGTAGGACTAATTATCGACATGACGGATCACATGTGTTGACATAATTAATACCTGATAATTATGAAATAAATTGATTGAGAAATAATTATAATTTATATTTTATAAAAGTAAAGATTATTTTATATTTGAAATATCAAGAGTGGATCCCATAACCACACAATTTCATTTTATTGATTTTTATTTTATTAGTTGAATTATTATTTTATCTTTTTAAATTTATTCCCTGTGGATCGATCCCAGACTTACCGGGTTATTTTGTTACTTCGACACTCTTATACTTGGGAGTAAAGAACCATTTTTGAGCGTGTCACTAAGCTCATAGGACATATGCACATTTATATAGATGCATTAGGGTCATGTGTAAAATATTTTCAACTTTCGAATCCTGTATTTTCTGCACTGAGATGGGCATACCGGTCTCCCACAGCGGCATACCGGTGACTCTGCTCTACTTTGAGCAATTTTTCATTGCCTCTGGAACCGGGCTACTTCATACCGGTCCCTCATACCGGTCAGTGTGGAGTTTGCACAGTTACTGGAATTGGTCTAGAGCATATCGACATTCATACCGGTCAACCTTCTTATTTTACATGCTCTGTAGAATCGGTATAATCCATACCGGTCAGTAATTCGGTTTGTTGTTGCACTTATCTGTATCAAAGGGTAATATTTTATAGCTATTATTGTGACAGACCGGTACACTGACCTCTGCAGACTGGCATATCGGCCTCAGTGCGAACAATAGGGATCGCTTTCATTTTCTCTATAAATTAAGTCTCTATTTCATTTTTGTCTACTTCTTGCACATTCATATAATTTTCTCTAAGGCAAACATTGAGAGTTTACTAAATCTTCTTTATTATACACTCTCTTCATAATTCAAGCTCACACACCTCACATTCATACACATTTAGTGAGCTTAAAATATTTGGGTTAGCAATTCACATCTTGAATCTTCTTTACCTTTTGTGAGTATCCAAGGTGTACTTTAATCTTTTTATCTTAAATACTTGTGGTTGAAAAATATCTTGTTAAAAAAATACCTTTTGCTTTCATTATATTTTTGTATAAAAAGGGAAATAAAAATTAATCACGAAGTACCGGTATTTTAAGTTAAAAAAATATTTTTAACACATAATATGATATTTTTTGTTTAAATTTGTTACCATTTTATCACTATTTTATACATTTATCATTTTTCAAATCAATAGGCTTTTTTTCACTACTATTTCTTAAACAATAAATAAATTAATAAATAAATAAAAGTCTATGAAAAACAGTTCAGGACAAGACATAAAAAAAATCATAATAAGGTGAAACAAAATACATAATAATTTGGCTTTTTTTATCGACGGCGACTTGTTAAGTTGGCCCTTTGGATGATCCATTTTTTAGACAGTCGAGTTGCCCAATCTTGCGTTGAATAATTCAATCTTCCTGTCGTTCAGAGGTTGCACTGGCCTTGAGTTGAAGTAGCAATCTGAGCACAATGGTTTCCTTAGAGCCATTACTTGTCCCTTCGTTATTGATCTCACCTGCACATTTTTCAAATTAACACAAAAAGCTGGAACTATCACACACTCGTTACAAAAAAATAGATACCTCGCTAAGTACGGTCCAGATGACGTTTTCGGAGCATGGAGGAGTAGTTAAAGAACCCTTGTATCTGTAGAATTTGTGGGTAGCTTGCTTCACGTATTTGCAATCCACGATACCAACAGGAACATTTGAAGTCTTTGGTTTGCTTTTGCAGCTCTCGTGGTTCAGCTTAGGCAAGTAAGGCATTAACTGCATTTTTATAGTGATATATATATATATATATATATATATATATATATATATATATATATATGTATAACAAGTCATCTTAATAAATTTATAAGGTCTTTACTTACAAAAATAATAATAAAGAAAACACATGATTATATTATGGAGAATGAAAGTGATTTATACGTTACGTACCCGACCAACGAGAGGATTTGGTTCACCATATTTGTAGAGGATTCCCACTACTGCGATTTCCAGTTCATCAGACTCATGGACAAGATGGAGCTCAGCAGCTAACCTGTTAATTGAAAGTATGATATTTAGTTTCTTAATTAAGATAAGGAGACAATCTATCATTATCACGAACCCCAGAGGATACCTGTTTCCATTAATTTGGTGCTCAGAAGGAGCATGCCAATGTGCTTGTTTAAAGTGATATTTCGTTTCATCTATGGTCAACTCTCCAGCCTTTTCCTCATAATGTATCTGCAATCCCATATTTTACAAGAAACCAACATCACAAAAATATATCTACATACATACTGAGTGTTTTTAAAATCTACAACAAAAGTAACAACTATTGTGAATATTAATTTTCAGACACGAACCCCGACAACGTAGCCGGAATTAATTAGAGTAGCATTTGCATCAGAGTAATCTTTGATTAATGGTGTCAACTTTTCGTTGAGGATAGTTTGGTTTGTAATGATGTTCACTGGAGACTGAGTTTTTCCTGTTGAGCATTGTGCAAAATTTGGAGATAATTGTCCCCAGTTCTTAGGGCCGTTTGATCCTGTGTAACTAAATCTCACTTCAGCAACCCCTGCTTAAAAATAAAATAAAATAATTTTGAACATATTAGTTAAAGGTCCATATTTTTTAAAATACAGATTAAGACTATGACCATATAATATTATGTAAATAAAAATAAAAGTTCCTCAACTATATGATGTGAGCGGGAAATGAATCTCAAATTTATCGAAAAAAGAGAAGAAAGAAAGAAAAGGATCATACCCTCCTCGACCACAGCCGAAACGACGTTGAAAAGCAATGAAAGGCCAAGGACGATGGAGATTGAGGGGGCCATTTCTATTATTCAAATAAAAGTTTCAGCTATGGAAATGCGAAATGTTGGTAAAAAGCTCTGTTAATAGGGCTTCAAACTCGAGATAATGCATCTATACTTAGACAACTATTGTTTTAGGAAGCTTTGAAATTGCCTTTGGCTTCGGAATCCCTTATGACTCTCACTTTTTATACACGTTTTTGGTGTTCTTTCGATACATATTGCTAAAGCTAATTTAGAGGGTTGATTGTTGTTTCCACTTACTAAAAAAAACCAATAGAAGTTAGTTAATAATGCATAATTTTCTAAACCAATAAAAGCAAAATTGAGAGCAAAAAACAGTGTTTAGCTATAATTTAACAATATTTAATCTATTTTTACAATGTTGTTTAGTCATAAATTTACGTTTTAAAATGTACGGACATCCAAAAATGAAAAAAAAATTCTACATGGTAAAATATATTTATACGTTGCAACCATTGAACGAAGACTTTCTCATTTATTAATTTTGTGGCAGAGAGATTATATCTAGAGAGAGTTTTGTTTGTCATAATATAGTTGATAAGGGAAAAGATATATAGCTTCATTTGACCAAAAACTAATCTATAGGAAATTAATATTTGTTGTCAAATTGGTATAATATAAAAACAGCTTATCAATGTAAGATGTTATATGAATAACATAAATACATGTTGATTTATAGGGGATCGACATATTCGGACAGGTTGTCGGGTTCGATCTTCCCGAAAAGATAGCGGTGGGTAAAGGGGGTAGCACCCCCCGTGAGGCTCGGGGGCAATACCCCAAAAAGGTAAACGAAATTCAAAGGTAAAGTTAACCGAAATAACTCATTTCATGCAACAAAAGACATTTTGCATTCCATTGTCGCGACAATGAATATTCATTGGCGCGACAATGAGAAGTAAAGATCTAAAGATGCATTCTGGCTAATATTATCGTGACAATGATTACTCATTGGCGTGACAATGAGACGCTGATGGAAAAAGGGCTATCTGACTTATATTGTCACGCCAATAGTAACTCATTGTCACGTCAATAAGAAGTTCGTGCATATTGCGTGACAATGTCTTGTCATTGGCGCAACAATGAAACATTGTTACAAAAAAGCATGAATAAAAGATACGTCTTTTGGAGGCAAATTTTGATTGTCTATATATAGGGCACAAAAGTTGATCATAAGATATAATAACCTTCATATAAAAAGATCTCAAGTAGAGATTCAACAAGTATTGTGTTAAATTTCTAAGTTTTATTGTATTTTATAGTGAATTTGCCTACAACCCTTGCAACACATAGGGTTGAAATCACCTACAAGCGCACAACCAATGATAATCTCGATACCCGAGAGAGAGGGGGGGATGAATTGGGTTATGGCCTAATATTGCGGAAATATAAATCTTTTTGATTTTACGCTACTAACACTACAACAAAATTAACTTTTAGTGGCGAAAATTTTCGCCACTAAAAGCTATAATTTCGCCACTAAAACTATTAGTGGCGAAATATAATTTCACCACTAAAAGTACGACACAAAAGGTATTAGTGGCGAAAATTTAATTTGCTACTAAAAGTATACTTTTAGTGGCGAAATTATTTCGCCACTAAAAGTATATTTTTTCGGCACTGAATGTTACTTTTAGGGGCGAACATTTCGCCACTAAAAGTCAATTTTTTAGCCACTGAAGAACATTTTTAGTGGCGAAATAAATTTCGCCACTAAAAGTAATTAGATTCAATGGCCAAAAACTATATGATATTTATTATATGGAAAAAACTATTTACACCATATGATTGCAAATCACCTTTTGAGTATGCCCACTGACAAAATGATTTCCCAACCAAGTGTTTGAATATGGAAGTTTAAAGTACAACTTGAGCACTCACAAATGATAATAAGATTTAAGTTTGCGTTGCTAACCCAAGATATTTAAGCTCACTATAAATGATATGAAGGTTTAGTGTGTGAGCTTGAGTATGAGAGTGTATGTTGATGAAGGTTTTGTTAAACTCTTTATTTTGGCCTTAGAATAAAATGTATGGAGGTTCAGTAACTTTGCAAAAATGAAATTGGGGCTCAATTTATAGAAAAAGTAAAATACTGCTCCTAATCTCTCTCTGAGACCGGTATTCCAGTCTCAGAGGCCGATATGCGGTCTGCCAGAGCATAACTGTTGGGATATATGCCCTAGAGCTTCATGTAATGTAAACGATTTTATATGTTATGAAATAATGATGCATTATTCATTTATCAAATTGTTTTTTAAATTTTGCATATTGTAAATTATCTTGATTACTCTAGATTACTTATGTGCCTTTAGACTTAGTGTATGAGTGTCATACACAAGAGGATTTAAGTCTGAAGTTAGTAATCTTAAATAGTCCATAGAGAGCAAACAAAGTGAGTACTTTATTTGTGGTTTATTTATAGCTACGGTCCATTCTATATTTGTATGGCGACCTTGATCGGGATCGCCCATGTAGAGACATGAGAATGGAGGCACCTTGTATGATGTGATCATATAGGACTGGACCCAGATGTAAATGACTTTTTTATAATATCTGTTAAACAAAGAAAATAATTTATGGATCGATCTACTAGATGGTCATATATGGATTGATCTTAATCCTGAGTGTACTACGAACTCCTGCATAGTAGGCTATGTCCTTTGATTTACAAAGGTGAGGTTGGTGTAGCAATCCCGACCAATAGCTATGTACTTTTGGGGCATGGTATGTTGTGTAGCTGAGAACGTTTTACATAGATATGGAGTTCACTCATTCTTGCGAGAAGTAGAGAAGTATATTCCTTAAGGGTTGATTCAGTACTTGAACGGTTAGGGCGTTCAAGTCTTTCTATTACGAATAGAAAGATTAAAATTCATAATGGTTATGAATAAATCGTTCATTAGAGAATCAATAATACTTAAGGTAGAAATAATTAGAGGGGTATAACAGACATTGTGACCTGGCTCTAATTATAAGATACTCGTGAAGAGTCAATTCATATGTAGTGACTATATCGATGGACACCTATTAGGGTTGGTGCTCGGAGTGCTAATCCGGATCGTATTCATGTCCGATTCATGAATACAAATAATTTATTTTTCCATAATATTACTTATTTATGGTAATAATTCTTGCTTTTATATACATATTCGATCTAATTACGATTAGATTGAAACTAAATAGGATTTAGTGATATGTATATAGTGGAGAAAGACCCGATGATATATAATGTAGTGCACAATTACAAAGTAGTTTGTAATTGACATTGGGAAGTGTCACAACTGGAAGTATATTATCAAATAAAGTTCTTGGTCAAGATTTACTAAAACGGGTCGGTTAGTAAAATCCGTTGAGACCAGTACATGTCGTATATCGAGACTTGGTCCGATGGTTTATTCCAATGAACCATGAGTTTAGGGAGACTTGAATAAACGTGTATGTGTTTATATTGGATAAACACTGAAGACTCATTGAAGATTTTCTAATATATGGTACACCACCGTCAATATGAATATTCTCGGGTTGAGTGAGTATAGTGATCATTTGACTTGAGGTACAACTGTGGATGTATGAGGTATCCTCCACACTTTGATGGCAGTTATGTCACCGATCTATTTAGATTATACCTTTGTCTGTTCGTTGGGTGTGGACGGATCCTCAGGATATCCTGTGTGTATCAAGATATGATCCGTCAATTCTATGTACAGAGCATAAGTATTCAATGTGAAATTAGTAATCTGTTAAATCCATGGGTTCGTGGTTGGGTTCTCTAAGAACAAAGTCCAAGATCATTAAGCATAAAATCATGCGAATACTCAAAGAAGTATCGGAAATACTCACTTTGATCGGCTTGGATGTAGGTGTAGAGTTCAAAACTTTCATTTGAGAAGTTGCTCCAAGCTCCTCTCTTTGATGTATGTTGAGCTTCCAAGCTTGTTGAATGAATTCCAAACTCATGGGAATAGTTTCCTTAACACCTTTGTATGATTCCTTGAGTGTGTTAGCACTTGAAAAAATTTCAACAATTCTTCCTTTGTTCTTTGAAACACTCGGCCAGGCCAAGTAGGGAGAGAAAAATGCATGAAGTTCACGCCCAAGTGAAGGAAAAAGAGAGAGAAGAAGTTGTGTTGACTTGTTTAATTTTCAAAAAATTAAAAGACATATACCAAATCAAAGTTTGGTAAAAGTCTTTCAAGCCTTTCACACTTGTGTGTTTTACACACAATCAACTACTAACAACTTCCACCAACATAAAGTGACAAAGTTGACTAGTGATGTGACTTGTGATGTGACTTATGGACCCCACTTGATTCAAAATCCGAGTGGGCCCGCAAACACATTCCGGGCTCAGGTTCGTTAATTCCGAATTAACGAATTTTCCGTTGCGACGTAATTAAATCAAATTTAATTAAATAATTATGCCTAGCAAAATTACTATTAAAGTCGCTCGCGAATTAATTCTAAATTAATTCGTTCGCCCGAATTAAAATCCAATTTTAATTCCATTATGAAATCTAATTTATTTAATATATCGAATATATTATTTTATCGATTAATTCTAAATTAATCGTTCTCTCTATTTTAATAGAATTTTATCCTAGATAAATTCTTGCCGTAATTAATCCTATATTAATTTTCTCTCTCCCATAATTAATCCCAGATTAATTATGTTCGAGTCATATATCATCGGTGAATCTTCAGGAAGCGACCCATGAGATCCATGGATATGTTGGCAGTAAATCCGGTTATCGGACTATCCGAATAGGTGCGTACCCCGTACCACATTTTTACCGATTTACAAGACATGGTTGGCTTCTTGCAAAGCACCATGCCTACCCAATTCTCCAGAAATATTCTTTTAAGGAATATGTAATCTATGTCTGGCGTAGTATACATAGTATTACGTATTACGATCCAGTATCGATATCACATGCTAGGCCTAGGGCTGGAATTATGTCTGCCCCGTACAAAACATATATCGGATCTCTCTGGTAACTAGTCTCTATAATCGGATAATCATGACCTAGTCATATTATCCCGATGACTGCAGTACTAAAGAGTACTAGTTCTGTTTCATGCGTGATCATCATCTCCATATGACTGAAGTGATACTTCCATCTTGACATCACACCCAATACACTACGATTATCAGTATACCCCGAAGAGGCGTACACAGAACCTATTAAAGCCCCGGATGACCAAAACCAAAGTATACTGATTGTCGCAAGTATTAGCGATGCAAGTCTCAGGTTAAGACCAAATACACCTACCCTGTTTCGGATTCCCATAGACACATAGTCATATTACCAATGGGATTCCGATGGGTTTATCCAGAGCGAAGCTGTTTCCATACCATCGGCAAACACAACCTCATATCACACTTGCATAAGTATCCAATACTTAAATATATGAGAACTATGTCGTTATGCTCCCACAACGCGCACAAGTGCAATACTAGTCTATTCCGCATTATCGATATCCAGTCTCGATAATACTACGACTAGGGATATTTAATGATTAAACCTTAGTATATTAATATTATCTCATATCTTATTAATCCAGTACTAATCATATAAACTTTTATCATTTATATATCTTGGTAATCTAATTACAAATGATAAAAGAGCAATTTCCTTTGTCACATAGTTTATTTGTACAAACACACCATGTTCTGTACAAATAGTGATGTTATAAGTCATAATTGTCCAAAATCTCCCACTTGGCCTATAGCCAATCACTCAAGTGTCCTACACCTGAACTATGTACGGGTCGCTCAAACTTCTGCTGAGAAACAGCTTTCGTTAGCAGATTTGCAACGTTATCATCTGATGTGTTTTATTCGATCATCACATCGCCATGATATATGATCCGAACGAATCAGATGAATTAGTCAAAGTATATATTTGGATCATTGATGAGACCATGATTCCTTAGCCTGTGCTGTAGCCTAGCTCAGATGCTAACAGAATTACTCCTAATCTAATTAGGAATTTTATAGATCCAAAATTGCTTCTTTTGCTGCCTCAGCTGCATCAATATTCAACTTTTACTGTTTATTCGGCAACAGTATCTTGCTTGGAAGATTTCCAGCTCACTGTTCCGTTATTCAAACTATATAGTACATTTATTACGACTTATAGTCGTTTTTGTCGGTTAGGAAACTTGCAACGGTGAACCCAGTCACTTCAAGTTCTCCTTCTCCATAGCTTAAGAAAGCATCCTTAGTTCATCTAAGATACTTAAGGATGTTCTTAACATCAATCCAGTGACCATCATCTGGATTGGCTTGATTTTGACTCCATATGCTCAAAGCCTATGAGACACTAGGTCACGTACATCTTTTCAATGTACGAGTTCTCGGAGAGTGCCAAAACTTTTAGATATATCCTAGTAGATCCCTATTCCTAGAATAAAGGTTGCCTATCCCAAGTATTCTATGGAGAATTTTCATGAAAGCCAGCTTTCACCGATTGTATTATGGGAATGTCATTTCCAAGAAATGATATGTCATTATTATATAGGACAATCATTGTCAGGGCGCTCCCACTAACCTTCTTATATACACAAGAATTATATTCGTTTTGAATTAAAATCATATACCATTATGTTCTTATCAAAACGTTAGTTCCAAGAACGCAATGCTTGCTTCAATCCATAAATGGATTGATTTAACTTGCAAACCTTATTTGCTTGTTTTGGTACAACAAAACCTTCAGGATGTTGTAAACATCCTCCAAAAGGTTTCCGTTTAAGGAAAGCGATTTTGACGTCCATATGCCATATTTCATAAATGAAATATGCAGTATTAGCAAGCATTATCCGAATAGATTTAATCATGGCAACATGTGAAAAAGTTTCATCTTAGTCGACACTAGGTCGTTGACGATACCCTTTCTGTACATGCCTAGCTGTGTACATTTGTATGTTGCCATCCATGTATGTCTTCCTTGAAGACTCATAGTACCAATAGGCACAATGCCTTCTGGTACATCAACCAGTGTCCAAACTTATTTGGTATACATGTAATCCATTTCGAACTTCATGGCACTTTGCCATAAAAGGAGTCGATACCTTGTATCACTTCCTCATACGTAGTCGGTTCAGTTTTCCTCAATAAGATTGACATCTACATGAGGTGAGATCAGAAACCCATACCTCCTAGGTTATTTTCTGACTCTCTCCGATCTACGCGGTTCTTATGTATTCGAAGATTATGGTACAGTTTCATCCCTGATGAACTGTTCATGTTCCGTTAAAGAATAGGTGCCTGGAACAGTATTACTCTGATTTTCATCGAGTTTTACTTTCCTCCCACTTACCACTGCATATAGGTATTCCTCTAAGGAAAACTGCATGGAGAGCAACAATTACATTGTTTTCTTGTGAGTTGTATAAGTACTATACTTTGGTTTCCCCAGGACAACCACAAATTAGGCAATTATCCGATTTGGGTTCTAGTTTGGTATCATCCAAACATATGCCCATCATTCCCAAATCTTCAGGAATGAAAAACCCAGTTTCTTTCCTGTTCATATCTAATATGAAGTCTGTCTAACAGATTTTTATGGAACCTTATTCAAAATAAGTATTGCACTATTTAATGTGTATCCTCAGAAGGAAATGGGTAGCTCAGAGCGACTCATCATTAACCTTACCATGTCCAACAAAGTTCATTTTCTCTGTTCGGACACACCGTCAAATTGAGGTGTCCCAAGAGGAGTCCACTGTGAAAGAATACCATACTCTTTCAAGTAATCTTGAAACTTATATTTTAAGTATTTTACACTATGGTCCATTATATATATTATTAATGGGATTGATAAAATATTTTATCACACATGAGACTTTATGTTAAATTTATTATAAGTTTTTCATTAAGGAAATGATTATGACATAATCTTTTAAAATATTAAAATGTTTAATTATTAAATTATATTTTATAATTTAATATATTATTTTGGAAATAAATAAATTTAAAATATGATTTTAAAGCCTTTCATTTACCAAATTAGTAGTTACACCTTTTAATTAGTAATATATTAATGTCTTGATTATGACATTAAGGAAAATATTTTAATATTACAAAAAAAAGGCTGGCCGAATTTGATGAGGGGTAGATGAAGGGTTTTTTTTTTTGAAATATTAAATCGTAAGTAAGAAAAAAGTATTTTTCTTTTTACCCTAATTCATTTGTGTGAAACCCTAGCCACCTTAGTTCATCTTTTTCTCTCAAGTGTTAAAAGAAAAAGATAAATAACAAATGGAAAAGAAAAAAATATGGTGTTTAGAGATAGTTTATGCGAGACATAGTACAGAAGTCTATTCAGAGTTGGATCAAAATTTTTATCTTCTTTCTCTAATGATCACAGGGCAGTGACCAAATTTTTTGCTCATTGCCACGACTTGTTGTTGTTTTTGGGCTCGGTTTAATTTGATTTTTGTCTAGAAAAATAGGAAAACATAAAGGGATATTTCAAGGATATTATGGTGTTGTTTTGGTGAGCAAAATCAGACCAGAAATATTGTTGTACTATACGTAAAAAGGGGATGTTTTTGGTAAGCTATGCGCGTGTTTTGGGTATAAAATTATCAAATCTAAGCTATTATTTTGCGGCTGTTATGGGGCTGAAAATTGTTAAGAACATAAGAAAAAATCAACCAGGGGCTGGTCAGATTCGACCATCAAAGGGAGGGGGGCAAAAAAAAATTCAAGGCCAATCCCGGTGCCTAAGCAGCTTCCGCTACGCAAGGAAATCAGTTACTATAGCAATATGACATTGAAGCTTAATGTTTTCAACATGTGCAAGCAACCATACAATAAGGACTGTGAAAATGATGACATGTAATTAATTGAACCAATTTTGGAAGAACATAGTCAGAGGAGTGAATTTGAACCCATAGAAATCTATACAGCTAATTTTCTTAAATCAAGTACGCAATCAGATTCAGAATTTTCTAATGATTTTCTCTACTTGATTCTACAGAGGTACTAGAAGAAGATGGAGAGAAACCAAATTTTGAGGAATTAGGAATACTTGATGAAGAGAAACATAAAGAAGCACCTAAATGGGAATTAAAGACTTGCCTGAAATATTGAAATATACATTCTAGGAGATAAACAAACTTACCCTACAGTATTTCTTCTTCTCTTACAAGCGATCAAGAAGGTAAGTTGTTAAATGTGTTGAGAGAACATAAACATGGAATTAGATGGACTTTAAAAGATATAAAAAACATTAATCCTTTAGAATGAACACATAAAATACATTTCAAAGATAATATCAGGACACGTCTATTAAGGAGCATGTGGAGCCCCTAGGGTCGGATCGATGCCCTGCGAAGCGGAAGTGGGTCTAACCCATTGATATCTAGCATGGGTGTTGTAGGCATTGCATTTTCGCATGTGAAACCCGATGATGAGTCTCAGTTGGAGGCACTACCTTTTTAGCTAAGGATGTTGCGGGAAACGGAGGTCGGAAGAGGAAATTCAGAATAAGTACGTCATCAGATTCATTTCGCAAGTTCACTGTCTTCGTTAGTGCTGCGTTTGTTACTTCGTTCGAATGTCAGGCAGATTGCGGACGTTCGTGTAGTGTTTGAAGGGCGTTCGAACGGCGTCGGTATTTCTGGTTTGCTGCTAGCCTCGCACCCCAGCCCAATTAGCCCCCCCAAAGCCCATAAAACACATCCCAATTAATAAAACACATTTAAAAACACATGGGAATTAAATTAAATATTAATTAGATAATGTAATTAAATAAATAATATTTAAACCAGTTACCAATTAAATAAAACATAATATAATCATACCTAATTAAGAAAAATCAAATATATTAACTTCCTAACTAACAAATCACATACTAAATTAAAAAGATGCCATGCCTAATTAAAATCAATTATAACAAATTAAAGATATTGTATTCCTAATCTAAACCAAATTTGTCCCCCTCAATCTTTGACTATCCTTGCTCAACACAAATCAAATCCCTTCCTTATGAGACAAGGTGAAGCCCTTACCATTCTCTATATAAACAACCCTAACCAAGACATGCACACCCCTACGCATAGACAAGACTTACACGAAATCACAACACCAAGAACCCTAGACACTCACGGCAATAGCAAGAGCACAAACAAAACTCTTCTCTTCATCTCTCATACTTTGGCCGAGAATACCATTATCCTCCATCCCCTCCATTGCCGAATATTAACAGCCATTACACCACCAATACAGCCCCTAACCACCACTGAAAACCACCTCCATAAAATCCTCACACATCCCGAAAATACACCTCCAAACAGTAGCCAAATCCTCTTAAAATAGTCTCTAAAATCCTCAAAACAGTAACATAAAAAGTGCATTCATAATCCTTAAAATAATCACAAAAGACTACACTAAAAACCCACAAAAACACTCCAAACAGTCCGTTGAAACGTCAAAACAAGTGACCTGAACAGTGAGCAGGAAAACAGAGGCCGAACAGCAGCAGAACGGAGACCTTAACAGTAAGCAAAACAGCAAAACAGTGAGCTAGGGCGCTAAACCAGTGAACCAGAGAAGTTGAGGAGCCTTACCCTTCCGACGTCCGTGAAACGCAAGCCTGAAAGTTGGCAACAAAGGTTAGACCTGAGGGTATTTTCCACACTCGTTTTCTGTTTTATTTATATTATTTATTGAGTATTGCTTGCATGATCGTTATGTTGAAATGCATGTTGTGGCTCTTGAGTAGATAAATATGCATGAATTATGAGATGTTGTATGTTGTGGCTTTGGAATAAAATGAGAGATGTGTCAACTCTCGCGGTATATCGGATGGAAACCCGAACATAAATTTCATAGCCGATTCCGAATGGATTGTAGTATGATCTGTACTCGGGATACAACTCCACGTACCGCTTGAGTAAACGGCACCCTCTTTTGTGTTGTGTTGCTTTGATTTATTTATTTTTCATCACATGAATTCTGAATGTTGCTTATTTATGCATGATTCAATCGAGCGCATGGGCTTAGTAAGTGCGATGAAAGGTCCCCTATTTGAAGGGGTTAAAACCCTTTACCACGATGCTTTGCCGCGCCGGTTGATGTGTGTTCGGTTGAATGCAAGATACGTTCAATTGGGCATACTAAGTTTGGTATTATTGTCTCTTTATTCTTTGTATGCATGATTCAATCGAGCGCATGGGCTTAGTAAGTGCGATGAAAGGTCCCCTATTTGAAGGGGTTAAAACCCTTTACCACGATGCTTTGCCGCGCCGGTTGGTTGATGTGTGTTCGGTTGAATGCAAGATACGTTCAACGGGCATACTAAGTTTGGTATTATTATTTCTTTATTTTTTGTATGCATGATACGATCGAACGCATGGGCTTAGTAATTCGGATTAAAGGTCCCCTATTTGGTTGGGTTAAAATCCTTTACCACGATGCTTCGCCGCGCCGGTTGGTGTATATCCGGTTGTGTGTGTGATATGAGTTCAATCGGATACGTGAGGTCCCACATTGTGGATTTGTTTGCCTATGAATGTATTGCATGCATCAGGTCTGTTTCCGTTCGAACGCGTTCTCGAACGCTATACGAACGTAAACCTTCTGTTTACCGTTCGAACGCGTTTACAAACACTACGCGAACGCGCACGCACTTCTTAGTTTCATCATGCATCAGGTCTGGTTCCGTTCGAACGCGTTCTCGAACGCCATATGAACGCGAACCTTCTGTTTACCGTTCGAACGTATTACAAACGCTACGCGAACGCGCACATACTTTTTTAGTTCCATCATGCATCAGGTCTGGTTCCGTTCGAAC
>SKCR01039142.1:0-61571 GCA_019454045.1 Zanthoxylum bungeanum | reverse complement strand
ACGCAGATATTTATCTATATATTCCTGTAAGAATATTTCTGGAGAATTGGGTAGGCATGGCGCTTTGCTAGAAGCCAACCTTGTCTTGTAAATCGATATAAACGTAGTACGAGGTATTACGTGTTCGGATAGTCCGACGATCGTATTTATGCCAACATATCCGGAGATCTCATGGGTGGGTTCCTGAAGATTCACCGATGACGTATGACTCGCACTTTGATTAATCTGGGATTAATTAGAGAGAGAGATAGAATTAATCTGGGATTAATTCGATGAGAGAGAAAATTAATCTGGGATTAATTGCGGAGATATTTTATCTGGGATAAAATATTAATTAAAGAGAGAGAACGATTAATTTGGAATTAATCGATAAAATTAATATATTCGATATATTATCGAAATTGGATTTCGACGCGGAATTAAAATTAGATTTTAATTCGGGCGAACGAATTAATTTAGAATTAATTCGTTAGCGACGTGAATAGTGATTTCGCTAGGCGTAATCATTTAATACGACGCGACGGAAAATTCGTTAATTTGGAATTAGCGAACCCGAGCCCGAGAGTGATTGCGAGCGCATTCGCATTTCGAATTCGAGCGCGGCACGCGAGTCACATCAAGCGTCAAATCGTTTGTCACATCATGCGTCAAATCAAATTGTCACTTTGAGTGATGTGACTTGACAACATGTCACTTTATTAAAGTGATGTGATGTGACTTAAAGAAAAGTAGAAATTGAAAAAGCAATCTTGCTTTTAATTTTTGACTTTTGTATTAATGAAAAGTAAAATAATAATTGGTATAAATGTTTTTTAATTTTAGAAATATAAAAACCTTTTACAATTTTATTTTTTTTAACCCCTCTCTCTCTCTCATTTTCACGCAACTCTTCCTCTCCCTCTCTTTTCTCTTCTTCTCCCTCACGGTTTTGGAACCGATTTTGTTCTTCAAAAATCTGGTTTGACCGAATGAGAAGAGAAAATCTAAGAAGATGATAAGTGCCAGCACACTCTAGGAGGCATACCAAGGTGTTAGGGAAGTGATTCTTTGAGCATGGAAGCTTGAAGCTTGGAGCTTCAATGAAGCTCATCAATGGCCGAAAGTGGTGGAGTCCAAACCAGTCTAAACCGAGCAGCCCACTGCCTTGGAAAGCCATTGCCGAGCTTGGAGGGAGGCAAAATCGCACCTTGTTCTTCATTTCATCAAAACCGAATTCAATGTGAGTATATATTCCGCACCTCCTTTGATGTGTTCATATGCGGTTTTTATGCATGATTTGTTGATCTTGGGACTTGATTTGAACTCCAACAATTAGATATTGAATAATTTATTCAGTAATTTGAAAAAGTTTTAAATTATGATTTCGCCTGACCCGCGCTTCCACTGCGCCCTTCGCCCAAAACCCCAACAGCTCTCTCTCAAACCAGTTCGCCGGCTTGTTTATTTTTACCCAAAATTTATGTTATGATGCATTTTGCAATTGATTTGTAATTATAATGTCATCTAGCATAAGTGCAAATTCAGTGGAACGGTGACGTTGCAACAAATGCCCCAACGGTTACCAAAAGTTATGGACATCTACAACATCACGGAATCCAAGTCAAAAGTTTTGGAAATGCAAGGATTTTTTAGCCTTTGACTGGAATGACGATGATCAATGGGTGGAAGGTCGAAAAGGAAATGACAATAATAATGATATTTTACTATGTGAAATTCGAAAGTTGATTAGGGATGAACTAGGAAATCGAGAGATTAGTCTCATTCAAAAATATGCAACAGAAATAATTATTTTCCTATTACTATGTATCATATTTAGAATATGTTATTTTATTTAAGGAGAAATTACGATAATGTATAATGCTTCAAGCAACACATATATTTCTGAAGGGGTTTTAAGGGGGAATATCGGTAACGCAGCGGAATCGCGGAAAATCAAAATTTTCCAATTTCAAAACTTTTCTCGGATCAATTAAATAAACTTATTTATTTAATTATCCAATTATCAAATTCTGAAAAATTACACAAGAAATCATATTTTTATGTAATGACCGAATTACCCCTAAACGTTGCATTTTGTTCATTTTAGTCCGAAATTGTTCAAAACAATTTGAATGATTCTAAATCATTTCTAAGATGAATCTAACATGTCCCAAATGTCAAGATATAATTTGCAACATAAAAACCCAAATTTTAGCTATAAGGCTGAGAGCCTCCATTACCATTAGGACCAAAGTGTTCATTTTGCATTTTCAATGTTCAAAACACATCCAAATGAAATCCAATAAACATAATATTTTATGGTGTATCATATACACATCCAATACACAACAAATATGAAATCCCCCAATTTGGAGTGGGTTATGAACCCTAATTTTCAATTTCATCAAATTGTCCATTCAATACTTCACCAATCAAGCCTCACCCCTTTGAAACAACTCTAGAACATTCTAGGTCACCAATGACTGCTTACTAACTCTAGAATGACAACTTTGATTTTCTAAAAATCAAAAGAGAGATTATGAAATCATTTCAAGCTCTCTTGAAACAAAACATGCATACATCTTTCTTCAAGTCATACCAATAAAAATTAAAATAAAAAAGATATAAGTGAAGAGACAACATCAAAGCAACTCAAGATGAAGCTAAGAATTTTAGAAACATTTTCTATGTTAAAGCTTTAAAGAAAAACTTACAAAAGCATGATTTTTCCAAACTTTCTTCTTTGGCTCCAAGCCTTTTTTCTCTCAACTCTATTAATGTTTATTTGGTAACTAATGAACTCTTGAATCCTAAAAATCAAACAAAACAATATATACTCACCCAAATCAAGCCCTTGGCCGAATTATAGTAAGAAAAAATATCTAGATATTTTTCATTTGTTTCATTTAAAGTTTACTTTAATCAACTTGCAATTTGATCATGACAACTTTAATGAAAATTCAACAAGTAAAAAAGCAACTAAAAATATAACAATTATATTTATATAAGTATATGGCCGAAAATTGATAAAAATAAAGGAAAAAATTATCCAATTTTAACAATTTAAAATAAATATCCAAGGAAGTCAAATCCAATTTGACTACCATTTCCTTTACTTTAAAGTCAATAATAAACACTTATATCATTTCCTAACTTTATCATTTGGTGAGATATTTATATTTTAATTATATTAATCATTTAACAATTAAATAATTAATTAATTAAATAAATACAAATATCTCAGATATATGTATTATATTTACTTTAAATATCTCAAACACATATATTAATGATATATGTCAAATACCTTTATTTGATAATTTATTAATGTGTATTTAATAAGCATATATTAAATACAAATACACATTAATTAGGAAATAACGGTTCAGCCCGTTCGCATGTATTTTCGTTTACGTTTAAACGATTTATAAATAATCATCATTATTCATAAAAGTTGCCCTAGTGCTCTACGAGTATATTTCATTTGTGAGACTCTCTAGATTCAGGTATATCTGTCACGAAATCTAATTTCGTGTCCATAATTTACCCACCTATAAATTATGACGACCACTGATAAACTAGCTGAATCATACAGGTCGAGGTCATTGCATACGTATAATCCCTCCGTCACAGGTATCCAGATAATACCAGAGATATAGATGTAAACATCAAATCTCTATAGGTATTATCCCGTCGACGTATCTATTAGCAATCTCTAAATAACATTCAGAACTTACTTCCGAAGTTTACTGTGGCCACAGATTTAACAGACTGCTAATCATATATGGACTATATATGCTCTGTACACAGAACTGACGGATCCTTTCTTGATACCACAGGATATCCTGAGGATCGGTCCACACCCAACGAACAGGCGGAGGTCTGATCTAAATAGATCGGTGACGTGACTGCCATCTAAGTGTGTAGGATGTCTCATACATCTACAGTAGTATCTCAAGTCGAATGACCACTATGCTACTCAACCCGAGAAGATTCTTATTGACGTTGGTGTACCATCCATTAAGAATCTCCGGTGAGTCGTTCAGTGTTTATCTATATAAACACCTACACGTCTATACGAGTCTCCTTAGACTCATGGTTCATTGGGAATAAACCATCGGACCAAGTCTCGATATACGACATGTACTGGTCTCAACAGATTTGACTAACCGACCCGTGTTAGTAAATCTTCACCAGGAACTATATTTGATAATATACATTTAGCAGTGACACTTCCCAATGTCAATTACAAACTAGCTTGTAACTGTGTACCGCATTATATATTATCGGGCTTATGTCTAATATATACATATCACTAAACCACATTTAGTTTCAATCTAATCGTAATCAGATCGAATACATATATAAAAACAAGAGGTGCAACCATAAATAAGTAATATTATCAAAAAAATGGGATGTTCGTATTCATGAATCAAACATAAATTCGGTCCGGATTGGCGCTCTGAGCACCAACCCCAACAATTTCTCCCACATGCTCTAGTGCCAATCCACGATATCATATACACATCTCAATGTGTATCATATACTCATGGCTCTCAAAATCTCACCTAGTACTCAAGAGATAGGCAACAAGAAGCAGGTCCGCTATGACATATTGAGTTTGTCAAACAAACTCCATCGTTTCCCATAGTCATCATCATTCATATTTTGTAGAATCTAAATTATACATTAATATGACTCTGATGCTACATCAGTATTATGCTACAACTACTGAGTTGTCCAAGTATTTAGGGATCAAATCCAAAATACTATGAAGACAACGCAAGCACAATAGCAACATAAAACTTTAAGTTTATTAGGTCACTATGCAACTTCATAAGTCAATACTTCATAAGTTGCATCTAATTCCACTCAATAGTAGAATCATTTCCCACTGCATCTATTGTGACTCTTTATGACGTAGACTGTCTAACGTCATAATTAGTCTCAAAACTAATATGACCTTAATGGTTGCAGACTGTATTTTCATGAATTAGAAACTCGTTCTTAATATCTCAAAGATCACAAAGAACGTGTTTCAAGATCCATATTATGGTCTATAGGATATCAAAATAACTCATAACAATTACGATTAAATCGATATCTTTAATCGCACATAATAAAGCATTCATTATGCATCATCAAATGATACATAAGATTGATTAGGCATTCTAATCAATATCTCTTTCGAAAAAGGAATCATCATTTACGAAAGATGAATACTATATACAAGACACACACTAACTGTCAAACAATTATACTAACTGTCATACAGATAGCCTTGGTTATGTCCTTTATTAGATCATATCTAATGCATGAATTATAGGAGTATCTCACAAGTCTCTTAGTTTTATTGTTGGACAATTATGTCCCATAGCGTCACTATTTGTAAAGATCATGGTGTTGTTGTAAAAATTAACTATGTGACAAGGAGATTGCACTTTTATCATTTGTGATTAGATCATCTAGATGTATAAATGATAGGAGGTCCTTATAATTAGTTCCGGATTGAGATGATATGAGAGAGTATCAATCCACGAAGGAATAATCATTAAACATCCATAGTCGTAGTATTATCGAGATTAGACATCGATAATGCGGAATAGACTAGTATTGCACTTGTGCATGTTATGGGAGCATAACGGCATAGTTCTCATATATTTTGGTATAGGATACTCATGCAAGTGCAGTAGGAGGTTGTGTTTTACCGATGGTAAGAAAACAACTTCACTCTGGATAGACCCCTCGGAATCCCATTGGTAGTATGACTATGTGTCTAAGGGAGTCCGAATTCAGGGTAGGTGTATTTGGTCTTAACCTGAGACTTGCACCGCTAATACTTGCGACAATCAATATACTTTGGTTTTGGTCGTCCAGGGCTTTAACCGGTTCGGTGTACGCCTCTGCTGGGTATATTGAGAATCGTAGTGTATTGGGTGTGATGTCAAGACGGAAGTATCACTCCAGTCATAGTGGAGATGATGTCACGTAGGATACGGAACTAGTACTCTTAAGTACTGCAGTCATCGGGATGATATGACTAGGTCATGTTCATCCGATTATAGAGACTAGTTACCAGACATTCGACATGTGCTTCGTACGGAGCAGACACAATTCCACCCCAAGCCTAGCACGTGACATCCGATACTGGATCGCTATACTCAATACTACGTATACTACGTCTGACATAGATTGTATATTCCAGTAAGAATATTTCTAGAGAATTGGGTAGGCACGGTGCTTTGCTTGAAGCTAATCATATCTTGTAAATCGGTAAGCATGTGGTACGTACTTAATCGGATAGTCCGATAACCGGATTTACTGCCAACATATCCAGAGGTCTCTTGGGTCGCTTCCCAAAGATTCACAGATGACAGTTGACTTAAACTAGAATTAATCTGGGATTAATTTAGAGAGAGAAAATTAATCTGGGATTAATTGAGGCTTTATTTAATCTGGGATTAAATGTGTTCAGAAGAGAGAGAACGCGATTAATTTGGAATTAATCGGTAAAATAAATTTAATAGTTAAATTTGATTTTTCTATTTAATTTATTGATATGGGCTAAAATTAATATATCGGATATATTAATTGGAATTAGATTTCAATACGAAATTAAAGTCGGACTTTAATACGAATGAACAGATTAATTTAGAATTAATTCGTAAATGGCATTCGTAATATATTTACGAGACGTCAATATTTAATTAAATTAGATTTAATTATTTAGCAACGAAAATTCGTTTAATCGGATTAAACGGATCCGAGCCGCGGCAAATATTCGTAGAATCCATTTGAATTTTGAATTCAAATGTGGGGCCCACTTCACATGTGGTAGTTGGGAGAGTTGTTGGCATTTATGCCAAGCCACCAACTTTCCAACTACCTTGGAATGGTTTTGGTGAAACCATTTACCCAACCACCTTGTTTAGGTAAAAGGGTAAATTGGTTTTACCAAAAGGCATCTCTCTCTCATTACACAACATTTGACTTACAAACAAACCCTAAGAACTCCTCCATGGGCGTGAGTTTCCTTTCTCCTCTCCTTTGATTTTGTTGCAAAATCAAACTAGCTAGCACTTCAAGAAGTCTTCTAAGGTGATAGGGAAACCTACTCAAAGCTTGGAATCAACACAAAGGTTGGATCTTGGAGATCTTCATTCAGAATTTTAAAAGCTCAAATCCATTCAATGTAAGTAATTCTGCAACATATAATGAATTTATGAACACCTTTTCTTGCTTATTAGATCCTTGCCATGTTCTAGGAACACTAACAATGATATCAGAGCCAATTTTAAGCATGAAAATTTTAGGGTTCATGAGACTAAAATTTGGGGCTTTTGTGTTTTGAATATGATTTCTTCAAATTGATGCTTTGAGCATGCTTAGATTATGTTAACTTAGAGTTGTGCATGATTAGATTTGAGAAAAATTGATTGGATCAAATTTTTTAAAATTCCTTAGTGTGGCCGAATAGGACTGCAATGAACTGGGCAATTTATTTTTTATAACATCATTGGATGTGTTTAAATGCATGATTAAATGTTGATTGTTGGTTTGATTGGATTGGAATCAATAATGTTTATGTTAAATTCAAAGAGCATGTTGAGCATGAAAATGATATGTTTTGCTTCAATTTTTGTTGAGCATAAATTGATGGATTAAGCATGATTAATTAGTTAATTAGTATTTTGGAAATATTAAGTTTAATTGATTAATATGGCTAATACACTTTAATTATAATAATTATAATATTTGGAATATTAAAATTATAATTAATTGGCCTTTATAATTAATTGGGCTAAAAGTGTGTATTTGGGCTTAATGGCCTGGTTTGACCAAGTTTGGTTTTGGACTTTTGGATTGGATCCAATTGGGCCCAAAACCAATTCCATAAAGTCCAAATACATCACTTGGCCCTTTAAAGAATTTAATTGGGCCTAAATTAATTTGTAGGCAATAGGGTGATTCCTATTGGGCCTTGGCATTTTGGGTTTGACCCATTATGGCCAAAGCCCATGCCTTAAGAATTAATTAAAAGCCCATTGGACTTTAATTAAAATGACATTGGATGTTATTGGGCCTTTGAGACCCATTAAGATTGGATTTGGAATCCAAGTCTTTAAGGCAAATAAATAAGTGTAAATATTTAATTTGGAATTAAATTTGAATTAGTATTGAATACAAATAAATTAGATTTAAAGTTGTAGTTCAATATAATTCAAGAATACTTACTTTGAGTATTTATTCTTAAACGAGTTGGACTCGCGCAAATCAAATCGTTGTTTGAACATTGGATGGTCATGAATCAAAGATTAATTAATTGGATTAGATTGATTGAATAACATGCTCTGTATGAATACATGAATGTGTTGTATGAATAATGTATATCGGATAGATATTAGAAGGGTGAGGGCAATTTTGGAAATTGATAAATTTAGAATTTATTAATTGGACCTGCGTGTCCAGCCTTCAATCTCTTTACTCTTTGTAATTCTCTTCTCACCAATTCCCCTCAATGTAAATGAGGTTTCTTTATTATATTATGTAATTGGGTAGAAGTTAGAATAGTTCTAGCCGGGGAGAGGAAAATGAGTGATTTGTTCTAGAAACAATTTGTGACATATCCATCCGTATATCCTTATGAATTTATTTATCGCGCCTTATTATGCTTTTAGAATGCATGCTTAAGGGTGTATGATGAGACCTAATCAAAGATAATAAATTGGTTGCCAATTTACGCGAAAAACCCTCAAAACATATTAAGCGTTTTCCTTCCGTTGAGTGATTCTTACTCAAGATCCAAAGTTGGCATTGGTTTGTTGGCCAAAGTCAAGACCTTTGTCATTTGCGGATGTGTTTGAATCATGAGAGTTTTGTTCCATATCGGTGTCTTGTCCAAGTCGTGATTTGTTGGCCAAAGTCAAGATCACTTCTTGTCCATCGACATTGATTACGAAGCTTTCCAAAGTCAATGGGTCACGCTTAACTAGAATCATTAAGCTTGTTGTGCCAAAGCCAAGGCTTAATTGATTTAGAGGAAAAAGGTTAGGAAAATATCGGATATATTGGCATATATTAGATATATGTTTCGGACTTGGATGTCCACCTACTGGATCTAGGAATTGGATGAGATTCAATTGATCTTAGAGATCTACCTAGTTAAATATCATACAGCTTGTTGGCCAAAGTCAATGTTGTGTGTTATTTAACGGGATCCTAGCCCACTAGGAAACTAGGTTTCCCGAGTACTCCACAGAGGGTTAGAGGCTCGCCGAAAAATAGTGGGAGGCAAGTATTAAATTTGCAAATTTCGTTTAGATACTTGCCAATACGTGCTCATTTCATTTTTCGTCATAATTTATTTATAAATATATTAGTTGGACTAATATTTAATTGTTGATTTAATTAAGCAGTAGGACTGTATTCAAACTACTTCATTTATAGTTGATTATATAATTAGATTATAGTAATCAATATATTTGAATTTTACCCTTCATTTATAGTTGATTATATAATTGGATTATAGTAATCAATATATTTGAATTTTACCAATCATTTATAGCTGATTATATAATTGGATTATAGTAATCAATATATATTTGATTTTAACCAATAAAAATGTAGTTAGTTATATAGTTAGACTATAGTAATCATTATATTAGATTGTACCCGAAATCGTTTATTGGATAGTTAGACTATTGGAATCAAGATAACTGAAAGATTAGTGTTTAAAACATAATCCTGGGTGAAAATGTGTTTAAACGAGTTTAATTTTCAAATTGGGAATAAAATTTCAGGATGATCCTGGAAACTAATAAGTTACTTTATTTGATAAAATAACATATTAGGCCTAAGCCCAGAGTTAGGCAAATAGTAGAGCATGATCTTTGGAAGATTCATGTGATGATAACTTTAGTGCTTAATCCATTATACTTGTCAAAAGGACTCCTTAATTTCCTAATCAGAACTAACGATTAGAACCTTAAAGTGTGATGAAGAAATTGAAGGATCTTCATAGATCTATTCTTAGATCTTAGAAGTATTAAATTGCAATTAATAACTCTTGGAGAGTTAATGGCTATTCTCAATGAGATAAAGCCAAAGTTTGCAATAAGGCAAGTAGCGCAAGGCGCACCTTACTTCGATATTCTAGAAACCCAAGGCTTGGCCAAAGGCTTCTGGGATATAGAAAATGGCAAAGGCAAAATCATTATTGTCTTCTGGGAAGACAAATGGCATATCCCAAGATGTATGCTAAACTGTGGCAAATGGGATCACTGAAGCGTGACTGTCGTATGGACAAAGCAGACATGAAGGAATTGAAGACAAGCAAGGCTCTGACTTCAAATGTGTTTGTCATAAATATGTTCACTACTAGTATTAAAATTGGATTTTAAATACTAAGTGTGATACATAAAAATGCATTCATGTGCAGAATCTGCTATGAGCAGGATACTGACTTCAATTGAGATTAATCTGCGAATCGGAAACGGGACGAAAGTCGCTGTTTTACCGTAGATACCTAAGTTTAGGAACTACCCTTCAGGTGTGTACTTAAATTAGGAAACTGTTATAATGTAACTAGTTTGACTAGAAACATTATCTCTATATCGAGTATAACTCGTTGCGAGTATACCTTTATATTCTAGAACACTAAAGTGTTTTATTTTATAAAGATGATATTGAGATAAACACCTTAGATGTGAATAACAGTATTTATATTTTGAATATAAATAAATCTCAAACATAAAATATGACGAACAAATAGCTCAAACTGATTTGATCATATAAGACTTATTTTTGGCAGTGTTGTATGGGACACATTAAACAAGACTCGTATATCCACACTTTTGAAGAGTGGATACTAGGACAGATTTGATTCCATTCAAATGATGTCTACGAATCTAGTTTATTAGGTAAAGTACCTAAAATACATTTTACTTAGTAAAAGTGTAAGTGTCATCGATCTGTTAGCCCTCGTTCATAGTGATGTAAGTGTGCCCATATCTAGCTAGGCTAGAGGTGGATATGAGTATTTCGTGACCTTTACGGATGTGGCATCGTGTTATGGTTATGTGTCTCTTATGAAACACAAATCGAAAACTTTTAGAGTTTCGACACGAAGTAGACAAACAGATCGGCTAAAGTATTAAAACCGTCACAGTAAGACTGAGATGGAAAATACTTAAGCAATAAGTTTCTCAAATACTTGAAAGAGTATAGTATTCTTTCAATGAGGACTCCTCCCGGAACACGTCAGTTTGACGGTGTGTCCGAACGGAGAAACCAAATTTTATTAGACATGATAAGGTTAATCGTGAGTCGTTCTGAGCTACCATTTTCCTTCAAAGGATAAGCATTTAACAATGCAATACTTATTTTGAATAATGTTCCATGAAAATCTGTTTGACAGATTTCATATTAGATATGAACAGGAAAGAAACTGGGTTTTCTCACTCCTGAAGATTTGGGATGCTGGGCATATGTTTGGATGATACCAAACTAGAACCCAAATCAGATAAGTGCCTAATTGTAGGTTGTCCTAAGGAAACCAAAGTATAGTACTTATACAACTCACAAGAGAACAATTTAATTGTTGCTCTCCATGCGGTTTTCCTAAGAGGAATACCTAAATGCAATGGTAAGTGGGAAGAAAGTAAAACTCGATGAAAAATCAGAGTAATATTGTTCCAGGCACCGATTCTTTAATGGAACATAAACAGTTCATCAAGGATGAACCTGTACAAATAATCTTCGAATACACAAGAACCGCGTAGGTCGGAGAGAATCAGAAGACAACCTGGGAGGTATGGGTTTTTGATCTCACCTCATGAAGATGTCAATCTTATTGAGGAAACTGAATACGTATGAGGAAGTGATACAAGGTATCAACTCCCTATCATGGTAAAGTGCCATGAGTCCGAAATGGATTCCATGTATAACAACTATGTTTGGACACTAGTTGTTGTACCGCAAGGCATTGTGCCTATTGGTACTATATAAGTCTTCAAGGAAGACATACGTGGATGGCAGCATACCAACGTACTAAGCTAGGCTTGTAGCGGAAAGGTATCGTTATCAACATTGTGTTGATTACAACGAAATCTTTTACCTGTTACCACATTAAATCCATTTGGATAATGCTTGCTGATGCTGCATGTTTCATTTATGAAAAGTGGCAGCTGAACAAAAAAATCTCTTTCCTGAAAAGGAAACCTTTTGGAGGATGTTTATAACATCGTGACGATTTTTTCGTATCAAAACTAGCAAACAAGGTTTGCAGGTTATTCGATCCATATTTGGATTGAAGCAAGCATTAGGTTCTTGGAATTATCGTTTTGATGTAATCGTAATGATTTATGATTTAATTCAAAACGAGAAATGATTCTTGTGTATATAAGGAGGTTAGTGGGAGCGCACAGAAAATGACTGTCCTAAATAATGATGATATGTCATTTCTTGGAAATGATATTCCCATATTACAATCGGTGAAAGCTTGGCTTTCATGAAAATTCTCCGTAGAATTCTTGGGAGAAACAACCTTTATTCTAGGAATAAAGATCTACTGGAATAGATTTAAAATTGTTAACACTCTCCGAGAACTCATACATTGAAAAATGTACGTGACCTAGTTTCTCATACGCTTTGAGCATATGGAGTCACAAACAAGTCAATCCAAGTGATAGTCATTGGATTGATATTAAGAACATCCGTTAGTATCTTAGAGAACTAAGGATGATGTCTTAAACTATGGAGAATGAGAACTTGAAGTGACTGGGATCACTGCTGCAAGTTTCCTAACCGATAAAAACAACGGTACTATACAGTTTGAATAACGAAACAGTGAGCTGGAAATCTTCCAAGCAAGATACTGTTACCGAATAAACAACAAATGCGGGTTATTGCTGCGGCTGAGGCAACAATAGAAGCCATTTGGGTCGATGATAAATCTAATTAGATTAGATATAGTTCTGTTTGCAGCTCAGCTAGGCGTCAGCACAGGCTAAAGAATTAATGGTCTCATCAATGATCCATACATATACTTCGACTAGTCATCTGATTCATTCGGATCATACATCGTGGTGATGTGATGATCGAATAAATGGCATCAGATGATAATCACGCAAATCCGCTGACGAAATGACTTTTCTAAATGGATGTCAAAACGGCTTTTCTAAATGGATTTCTTGATGAAGAAATCTATATGGAACAGCCGGAAGGTTTTGCGTCCAGCCAAAACTCGGGTATGGTATGTAAGCTTAAGAAGTCCATTTATGGACTTAAACAAGCTTCACGAAGTTGGAATCTTCGATTCGACGAGATTATTAGATCGTCTGGTTTTCTCAAGAATTCGGAAGAATCCTGTGTGTATCAGAAGGCCAGTGGGAGCATGGTCGTATTTTTAGTCCTATATGTTGATGACATCATAATCATTGGGAAAGATTTAGGTATGTTACAAAGCGTCAAAGCATACCTCTGTAAGAATTTCTCCATGAAGGACCTGGGAGAAGCTTCCTATGTTTTAGGGATAAAACTCTATAGAGATAGACAAAGGAGGCTGATTGGGTTATCCCAATCAACATACATAGATAAGATCTTGGAACGGTATAGTTTTGGTAACTGTAAGACAACAAACATACCGTTCAGATATGGGATTCATCTTTCTAAGAAGATGTGTCCATAAACAGAAGATGAGAAGGTTAGAATGTCTAACCAACCTTATGCTTCGTGTTTGGGTAGCATAATGTATGCCATGTTATGTACTAGGCCTGATATAGTTTCGTTGTTAGCGTAACTAGTCGATATCAGTCCAATCCAGGTAATGACCATTGGATGGCCATTAAACATATCCTAAAGTATCTTAAAAGTACTAAGGATAAGTTAATAATTTATGGAGGAAACGAACTGCAAGTTAACGGGTATACGGATTCCGATTTCCAATCGGATCCAATGATAGAAAGTCTACATCTGGATTCGTATTTACCCTTAATGGAGGTGCAGTTTGTTGGAAGAGTTCTAAACAGGGATCGACAGCTGATTTCACCACTGAGGCGGAATATATTGCAGCTTCTGAAGCTGCAAAAGAGGCTGTGTGGATATAAGACCTTTATCACAGAATTGGGAGTTGTCCCAAGTATCAAAAATGTGATTCCGTTATACTGTGATAATATTGGAGCCATTGCGCAAGCAAAGGAACCGAGGGCGCATCAGAAGTCGAAACATGTGGAACGCAAGTACCACATCATTCGAGAGATCATGTCGCGAGGGGATATTGTCGTGTGTAAGGTACCGAGTGAAGATAATGTAGCAGATCCCCTGACAAAGGCCATACCTCCGAAGTTGTTTGATAAACAAGTGGAGTCGATGGGTATTAGATACAATCGATATTGGCACTAGAGCAAGTGGGAGATTTTGTTGGGGTTGGTGCTCAGAGCGCCAATTCCCGGTTGTATTTCTTTTGAATACTTCTGTAAAACATTATTATTATGAATAATATATGCAGTTTCTATAATATAATCTATCTTTTTATATGGTAAAGACGTAATGACCTTAGAATGATTAGTCATGATACTGTTGCAAAAGCGTCGCAACTGACATTGAGTAGTATCATGACGTTGTCATTCTCAGACAGTTCCTGGTCAAGGTTTACACTACTTGGTCAGTAAAGTAAACCCGTTGAGACCGGTACATGTCGTATACTGGAATATATGATTCCAATGGTTTCTCAATAAACCATAAGTCTTGGAGACTAGTATAGACGTGTAGGTGTTTATAGCGGATAAACACTGAACGACTCACCGAAGATTCTTAATGGATGGTACACCAATGTCAATAAGAATCTTCTCGGGTTGAGTAGCACTTGTGATTCTTAGACTTGAGATGCCATTGTGGGCACATGAGACATCTTCTACACTTAGATGGCAGTCACATCACCGATCTATTTAGATCAGACCTCCGCCTATTTGTTGGGTGTAGATAGATCCTCAGGGTGTCCTATGTGTATCAAGATAGGATCTGTCAGTTCTGTGTACCAGAGCATAGGTAGTCCATATGATTAACAATCAGATAAAACCATGGGCTCGTGGTAAAGTTTAGAAGCTAGTTATAAACATTCTTTTAGAGATTGCTAATAGAATAGTCGACTGGATAATCCCCGTAGAGATTTGACGTTTACATCTATATCTCTGGGATTTATCCGGATACCTGTGACGGAGGAATTATACATTTGCCATGACCTCGACCTGTATGATTCAGCGAGATTATCTGTGATCGTCATAATTTACGGGTGGATAAATTATGGACACGAAATTGGATTTCGTGACGGATATACCTGAATCTAGAGAGTCTCAATAATAAAACATACTCGTAGAGCACTAGAGCAACATTAATAAATAATATTGATTATTTATAAAGTCGTTTAAAGGTTAAATGCAAGATACATGTCAAAGGGACCCGATAGTCATTTGATTAATTATTGTGTATTTACATTTAATACTTGATTAATTTAAATACACATTAATTAATAGTCAAATTGAGATATTTGACTAATATCCTAAATAAATATATGTATTTGATATTTAATGTAAATATAATACATATATTTAATATATTTGTATTTAATTAATTAATTATTTATTTAATTGTTAAATGATTAAATTAATTAAAATATAAATATCTTAACTTTGGATATTTGATTTAAATGATTAAGTTGCCTTTGTTGACTTGATATAAATATCTATAAAGTGTTATTTAGATATTTAATCAAGTTGATCAAATTTTTGTCAAATGAAATTGAAATGAAAAATCTTGTATATGCTTGTGACAATTTCGGCCAAGGGCTTCTAGTCAACAAGTATATATTGTTTTCATTTCATTTTCATTTCTAACCTAATACACTTTTACAAAAACTCCATTAAAGAAACAAGAGAAGCAAGTGAGGAAGAAAAGAAGACACTAAAGAAAAAGCTTATATTTAGTAAGTTTTTCCAACTTACTATTAGATAAGAAAATGTTCCTTATGATCTAGGCAACATCTTGTGATGTTCTTAAGTTATTCTTTTCTTTATTCTTTGTGTTTTTGGTGAATGGAAGTTTGATGGAAGTGTTGAGCATGTATGATGAATTAAACTTATAACTATTGTAGTAATAAGTATTCTTTTATGGTTTTGGAAACCTTGTTGCTAATCTAGAGTTGCTGATCCACTCTAAGATGACCTAGATTTGATCTTGAGTTGTTTCATTGTGTTGAGACTTTGATTGTATGGAAGAATGATGATTAAAGTAATTGATTTAACCAATTTGGTCTAATTTGTTCATTTTGAAGAATTTGAAAAATTAGGGTTCATGACCAATTCCAAAAGCAGAGCCAGAGCTTCTGAAGGGCAAAAAGCGTGAGGCGCACCTTACTTCGACATCCTAGTTGGCCAAGGCTTGGCCAAAGGCTTCTGGGGGTGTGAAGAAAAGGAAGAAAAAGTGTAAGGCTAAATCATCACAGTCTTCTGGGAAGACTAAGGACATATCCCAAGATGTCTGCCTACATTGTGGCAAACGGGGTCACTGGAAGCATGACTGCCGTGAGTACAAGGCAGAGTTGAAGGAAGTGAAGACGTTTGATAGCAACTTCTGGAAGAAAATTGGTCTCCTTTGATTTCTTGGACCCCCAATTTGGTAGGGAATTTCAACACATAGTGATAGGTAGACGAGACGACCCTCATATCGTGAATCCACAAATATCAGTTACACGATTTTTATTTTACGCGTAAAGTTTGCAGTTTTGGTCACGGAAATAGGAAACAAATTACGATTGAGTTGGTTCTTGAACCATTGGACTCGTTTTTCCGAGACGAATAACTTTTGTGTTGAATACTTTTCAAAAATCGTGCCAGAAGGGCTTCAAAATCGTAGATTTCCGAAATTACCCTTATAAGTGGGGGCATTTTGATAATTTGGAGTGGATGATATTTTGTGTTATTATTATTATTATTATTATTATTATTATTATTATTATTATTATTATTATCAAAAAAAAAGAAAGAAATACAAAATTAAAATAAGAAGACATAGAGGGAGACGTGTGGGAGAGAAGAAAGAGATTGGCGTCATGGACGGCCCTCCGGTGGCCGACGGTGGTGCGCACCGGCGCCATTATGATCATCCGGCCACGGGGCATCTCGTGGTGGCCGGCGATTTCGCAGATGGCAGCAGACGGCGGCGCAGGGAGGAGAAAAATATGGGTTGATGGGTTTCGCGATCTCAGCTCGTCGATACGTTTCACGGCTCGAGCCACCTACCAAATCGAAGCCCTCGACGAGTACTACGAGATGGTGGTGACAATTCCACCGATCATGCTCGGAATCACGTAAAACGAGAAAGAAAGTCGTGCATGTACTGTAGCACCCAGATGAACAGTAGCTCCAATCGGAATTCTGACGACACCAATGCGTTCGTAAGGCCTTTGGGAGTCCGAATATGCCCTCGGAATTTCGGTACGACTCTCTGTTAAAAATGCGTTATTTTAAAGTTTATCGTTATATATTCGGATGCTTCCAGTAGTTCCGTAGTGTAGCGAGTTGACATGAATGAATTGGATGTGATATAATATGTTAAAACAATGGTTTTGGTAGAATCCGGGTAGAAACGGAATAAATTAAATAGATCCGGTAGAATTAGCGAGTTTTCGGTAAAACGGAGTTTCTCGCGCGACTATGGTCTAATGACCGTGATCATGAAAATGACCTAATTATGATAGTACGAAGATAATTAAATAGTTCTGGATAAGTTCGGAGGGTTCGACACCTTTCCGTATCGTTTGCGGAAACTTTTCCATAAGATTTTCCAAAAACGCGTAAATTTTGAATTTAAGCAACCGAGTTAGTTTAGAACAGTGTGTAATGACTTAGAATGAGTATCAGAGTGATTTTAGATGAATCAGGGAAAAAAATCTAATAAGTTTCGTATTTGATTTGTATTATTCCGGGAAGGTCCGAAGTTTATTATAGAAATGTCTAAAGTTCCACAAATAGCGGTTCTGATCACGTTTTATGATTTGTTTTGACAGATCGGACCAGGATCATGAGTGTCCGCCTAGCCAGGTAAGTAATCTATGCGATGAATACTTGAGACGTGTTCTGTTTAAATTTAGATAATAAAGAAATTTTATAAATATATGTGTAACCATAAAACAAGAAGTGTATATATATATATATATATATATAACAAGTAAGATATTAGCAAGCCTTATATTGAAAGTATAAGAATGATAAGTATATGTATACATGATATGTGGGCAGATACACATGATTAAAATATAGGATACTTGGGATTGGGGGTTGTAGAAACTACACCCTATGGAATGAGATTAAAGTTTAAATGATGATAAATTATAAGGAAGTAAGCATAAAGGTACAAAGCGGGTAAATATACATGGAGAAATAAGTAAGCTTGTATATAGTAAGTATGTGTTTTATGTACAAGTATCTTGATGCATGTTTAAATGAACATATAGTATATGTGCATATGAATATATATAAACGAGATCCTTGAGCACATGTTGATATTTGAGAAATAGTTAAATAAGTTTAAGAACTGAGAACTCAAAGTTTGGATTTGTGTGAAGTTTGATATAGGAGAATAGCTTTGATTGCATGTGTGTATGTATAATTATGAAATTTGCGATATTGGTTTTATGTATGAATAGTACGAGAGCGGTTGAGCACAAGTTGAATGTAAATTGTGTTGATATGATAATATGGTCAAAAGTTATTACAAGTTAACTTGAGCATGAATTTATAATATTATGTGTGTAAATGCTTATCAAAGTGTATGAATTTATAAGGTTATGACAACTTATCACGTAAATGAGCATGTATGATATACGAAAATGAGGATGATAGAAAAGGTATATAGAACATGAGTTAACTGAAAATAAAAGCATGTAAGGAATAGAATGCATATGTCATTAATTTATGAGTTTGCATGAATATGTACATGTACATGTATGACAAGGCAAGAAAGCATGGCTAGGGTAAAAAGAAGCATGAGAAATGCATATGCATATATGTGTGCTAAGATTTTCAACAGTTGAGCAAAAGTTAAGAATGTTTACAAAGATTTAAAATGTTTTAAAGAAAGTTTCAGATGTTTTTTAAAAGACAATATATTTCAGAAAAATGTTTCTTCCAGTTTTGAGATTTTAAAGCATGAGTTTTATGGTTTCCGGGGCATGAGGTAAAAACTCACCCCAGTATGTAACTTGAGTTACAGTTCGGAATTGACGGATACTTTGGAATTGACAGATTCAGAGACATGTGCACATGTGGAGGACTGAGGGGACGCTCTCAGATCCTCGAGCAGGACTACGGTTTACATATCCCCGAAATCTTGGTTTTTGAGCTTAGGTGGTAGCATAGATCCGCACCCCCAGCTCCAGACTGTGGCTTGGGGGACGGCGATACGTAACGCCCCAAGACCACCAGATATGATACAGTAGTGGCATGCTTTGGGGGACGGTGATACGTAACGCCCCAAAGTCATGGATTTGCACTTCTACCTCCATATAGGCGTATGGGGGGACGGCGATACGTAAAGCCCTCATAAGTCCAGTTTTTCAGACAAAGACACAGAATTTAGAAAAAGTTTTCAGTTTTCAGATACAATTTTCAGTTTTCAGAGGCAGTATTCAGTTTTCAGAAAAAGCTTTTCCAGAAAGAAAAAGTAAAATAAAGTTTTCAGTAAAAAGTCTTCAGAAAGAGTTTTCATAAAGAAGTTTTCAGAAAAGAGTATTTCAGAAAAGGTTTTCTAGTATGATAGAGCATGTCATGGAATCATTACATAGGTGTAACTGGTCTTTAAGTACAAGATGTTAAGTGGGTAGATGAACATGAATATGCGTGTGTGAGGTCACATATAGGCAAATATAGAATATATATGGTTATGGTCATTTATCCATTATATTCAGAGCACACGCAACTTGAACTCCGCTTCAAATATTCCAACAATGATATATGAAGATAATATTATTTGTATTGCAAAATTTAGAGGATGGTACATCAAGAGAGCAGAACAAAGCACATCGCACCAAATGTCTTCTACATTCTTGAGCTCTAGCAGAGCAATCAAATTGATATCAAGCAAATACGTTCAACCGATAATTTTGCAGATTGATTTATGAAGGTTTTACCGACATCAACATTTGAGAAGCATGTAGCATTGGCATGCGTCAACTTAGTAAATTATCCTGATGATATCTTTTGAGTGGGTTCATCAGGGAGAACATATTCATTGAGGTGGAGAACTACTATTAGATAAAAGGGCATTATACTTTTTTTCCTTCGACCAGGTTTTATCCTTTTGAATTTTACTGGTAAGGTTTTAACAATGCAATGTTATATATATCAAAAGGTCAAACATATTGTGTGAAATTAAAGTTAAAGGGCCCAATGGGGAGTGTTATAAATGTGATGGGTCCATTTACTTTAATAGTTTTTATATTCTATCTTGACTATTTATATTTGTAACTTATCTCATATTTCTTAGAGATAATAATCTCACCATAATCTCTCCCTATGAGAGCAACTCTTGTAAACTTATTTAATTGAGAATTGATAAGAAAAACGAACAATTTTGCAATGTATCTTTCTCTTTTTCTATTTCCTATTCTTTTACAACACAATTATATTTAATATAATTACACATATTATATATTTTTTTAATTGATAGTAGCACATCACTCATATCTTCGTTTTTTTAATTGTATTAATGAAATACTTTCCAAACAGTGCTTTGAAACTGCAATATTATAAAGCACCCTCATTCCGTAAATTTTTTTTTTAAAAAAAAAAAACTTATATAGGCCTCAAACTTAGGTTGAGTGTGGCCCAATTCAGTCCAATTTCATGGCCCAATTCTCCTCCTCTCATCCTCTCATTTTTTGATCAAGGTTTTACTTTTTCTCTCAACTCGCTTCATATGTCTCTGTTTCTGCAAAAAGTAAAATGCCTCCTTCACTTCAACCTCTATGCTACTCGGCAAACTCCTCCGTCAACAGCCTCATCACCGCCTCATTTCTCCACAATTCTCTTATTCTTCCGGTTTTTCTTCTGCCCATGTCCTTAATTTTCTCTCTAAACACTTCTCCTGTGAACCCACCACAAACCCTAAAACCCTAAATGACCCAGATCAAGAAATCGCCCGCTCTCTCTCCAGAGAGCTACTGGAGAATCTTGACGCTGATCCATTACCCCTTTCTCAAAGACTCCACCTCAACTTCTCTCACATTACGCCTACGCCTTCCCTGGTCCGATCCACACTCAATTTTTCCCCTGAAGCTGGCCGTACAATTCTAGGGTTTAACTACTGGCTTACTCAAAATTCGAACTTTTCACACACTGATGAAACGCTGTCGTTTTTCACTGATTACTTCGGTCGCAGAAAGGATTTCAAATCTATCCATGATGTTCTTATTGACAATAAGGAGGTTTTGGGACCTCAAACTTTAGCATCTTGCATTGATAGATTAGTTAGGGCTGGTAGGCCTACTCAGGTTGTAGGATTTTTTGAGAGAATGGAGAGAGATTATGGGTTTAGAAGGGATAAAGATCACTTAGATTGGTTGTAGAGAAGTTGTGTGAAAAAGTTGTGTGAAAATGGTGTTGGGATTTGTATGCGCGACAAATAAATATGTTCGAAATATAATTGATTAATAAATTTGTGATTCTATTTTATTCCATTTTGATTTGCTTTATAAAATTCATGAAAATTATGTGATTATTTATATAGCTTTAAATTAAACATAAATGTATATGTAAAATGTTACATACATATATGCATGTATAAAAATTAAAGAGTAATAATCAAAATTTGTCCATGATTATGATTTGATGTTGGGAATCTTCAAATCCAAAGTCATAAATACAGTTCATTCCATTATGAATGGTAAAGTTCTATCCAGACTATATTATGTAGAGACATAAAAATGAATGTATTTTATATAATAAAATTATATTGGACATGACTCGATAAAATTGAAAAGTTCTAATAATTTCGTTAAATATAGAACATCAATTTTATCATAATGATGGTCATATATGTGATGATCTTAATTCATTATATTTAGCAGACTCCTATATCATATTAATTTATTCTTTAATTTACTCGGTATAGCTTTGTATTTATTACATTTCGTAAACCTTGTATTTTGGGAATGAGTTGAATGGATAGCTGGGAATGCTAACCTGATATAATGAAATCTGTTCATAAGATTCTCTTGTTGGTTAGTTCAGGACCTGAACGATTAGCGCGCAAATTCATAAAAGTTATGAATTAATTGTTCACTTGAGAACTAATGGAAGTCAAGGATAAAGATGTAACTGAAGAGGTTGACGGATATTTTATACCTAACTCCTTTACGAATCTGTTATGGAGGATCATTGCATAGGTAATGACTATATCAATGGAGGAATACTTTGAGTAATTAATTCTATAATTCTGATAGTGCAATTCTGGGTATTTAGTGGAGTTACTCCAAAATTAATAATTTTCGATTGATTAATAAAAGAGTTTATAATTAATCGACAAAATTATTGGAGCTTAAAATTATAGGTCCATCGGTCCCCTCGTCGTCTTCTATCACTGTTCGAACGATTATAATTGCGAAGAAAAATAATTGTGAATTGTATAAAATAATTATGAATTATTTTACTATAGCTCTTGTTTGGAAATTAAGACAAATGTTGTCCTAAAATATTTATCAATAGATAATGTATCTATTTATTAAATTATGAAAATTAATATTTATTTAATTTGATTATTTAAATTTTAATTTAATGAAATAATATTTTCAAAAGTTGAAATTTTTTTTTAAAAAAATTGTTTTTTAATGAATTTATCTTTGATAATTTATATGATAAATATCAAAGGATTTTAATTTTGATTTTTTTTTTTAAATTAAAATTAATAATATCCTTAATGGATTTGCTTGATAAGAATTTGATTTTGATCAAAGTTAATCAATAGAAAACAAATCCTTTTAAAATTGAATAAAACGTGAGCTTGAGGGATCGAAATAAAAAGATTACTTTTGATCAAAAAATTTGTGAGCAACACAACAACAATAACGTGAGTGTGCTGGGTGAGAGAAAATAAAAAAGGAAATAGTTTTCTTTTTATTTTTCTTTGTTTTTTCTTTGTTTGGTTTTTGAGAAAATCAAAAAGAAATTTACATCACGATTCGTCTCATGTGTTGAGTACACGAATCATTCACAAAAATTAGAGTGTTCTTCGCAATATTTTCACGCCCACACGTGCCGTTTGAGGTGAGGAGATAAGACGAGAAAGATCGTGGTTCAAATAATCGATTTACAAAGATATACAGATCTGCATGTATATTTCTTACTTGAGTTCTAAATATTTATATTATTAATATACTAGAAAGTACGGATCCGATTTTGATTGTTCATGTAATAAATAATTTTTTTTCCTGTTAACCAACACGATTTCCGCTGCGCATGAACTCTTAAAACCAACAAATGGTATCATAAGCGGTCGTATTTATTCTAGTATATTAATAAGAATGATTTATTGTAAATCATTTTAATATGTATGTAAAAGAGTAGGCTATGCATTTTTATGAATTATCATATGATGGTGAATGTATGGATATTAATCGTTAATTGTATGGTTGACTTTGGGTTAGTATTTTAATTTTCTGCTTTTTATATTGGATATGTAAACCCAAAAATTAAATGGGTAATTTTTTTTTTTTTTTTGTAATTGTTAATTATTTGTAAATGTTGGAGATGAAGATCAAGCCAAATGACGAATGATGCAAAATATAAATATTTTTCCAATTTTTTTTTATTACTGCACTGCAGCAGTGAGGCTGCTGCACATGCAGCAGTTTGCCGCACAGTGGCAATTTTAGATTGCCCACTGTGCGGCAATGCTATAATTTAAAAAAAAAATTTTTTTTTTGGTGAAAGTCACTTGGAAATATTATTATATTTTTTTTTTCCAGATTTGAAATTAATGTAATTTTATTTTTTTTTGTTGTAATTTTAGAAATACCCAAATTGTCAACCCGATTAATATCCAATTTATTTATTTTGTGTGAATTATAAAATGTTTATTCTCATGCATATTTTAAATGACATATAGAATTAGCACAATGCCTACTATTGTATTATAACATGCCATACATATATGTGCATTTTCATAAATTTATTTATGATTGTAAATAGTTTATAATTTGATTAAAAACTATTTTAGAATTTTATCGATTAATCGATTAATTAAAATTTGTGAATTAATTTTAAATCGTTAAAATTGTAATGTCACAAAATTTAGTTCCAAGTATTTATAATAAATTGTTTATCATGAATAACTTAGATGTTTCATAATGAATTTTAGTTTTATAAGTAAAGTGGGTAATTTTATTATGAAACAATTAATTTGGTAATTAAAGACCTTTAATTTTGATTTCTTGGTCTTTTTCCGCTAAGTTTTCAAAACATTAGATGTTTTACATATAAAATCACTAAACTTAAAATAATGAGTGAGAGCGGGTAGTTTATCAAAACATCATTTAGTCTCCACCGTTAGTGCAACATCGTGAAATCTAAGTGGGGCTTCGTGATGACCTTAGTTTCATCCTCCCTAAGGAGAGTGTTTGCTTAGGTTAATATCAAGGTTGTACTTCTTACGATAGGATTTATAAAATGTATTTCATAATTAACTTACCTTAAGGTGGCTATTATGAGTTAAATTTTTAAGGATCCAAAACGGTGGGTTACACTCATATAAATATAGTTAAAAGTGTTAATTATATTTAGACCAAAAAATCGGTTATTAATAAATTTTGAAAATATGAGATATTTTGAAAAAAATTATTTATTGAGATTGTCTCTATTTTAATAAGGTGTTGTGATCGACCATAAGGCAACATAATATGCTTATTAAATTTTCCGAGGCTATAGTAGTGCATATATATTTTAGTGTTTTGCATATGCATCATGATTACTATGCCAAATTTAATTTGAATTTTATGCATGGAATAATTTAGAATATTTCTTTTAATGATTTCAGAAATATGTCAAATCAAATCCTCTCACTGCTTGCTACTGAAAAATTAACTAGTGATAACTTTGCTAAGTGAAAGAAAAATATGAATATAATTTTTGTGCTCGATAACCTGAAGTTTGTCGTGATGGAGGAATGTCCTCCAGAACCAGCTGTGAATGCCAACAAAACCATCAAAGATGCCTATGAAAATTGGATTCGAGCAAATGACAAAGCTCGTTGTTATTTGCTTGCTGCCATGTCTGACGTGCTTAACACAAAGTACGAAAAGACAGAGACTGCTTATGAGATAATGGAGTCTCTACAAGGCATGTTTGGCAAACCCTTTGATCAAGCTAAACATGAAGCAGTCAAGAAAGTCATGAACTGCAAAATGAAAGCTGGAACTCTTGTTCGTGAACATGTGCTAATGATGATTAGTATTATTAATGAGGCAGAAATCAATGGGGCTACCATAGATGAAGGCACACAAGTGGGCATGATTTTGGAAAGCCTTAGCCCATAATTTCTTCAGTTCAAAAGCAATTACTTCATGAATAAGCTAAGTTATAATTTGACTGAATTGCTTAACGAACTCACTACTTTTGAGTCTATTTCTGTGGAGAAGAAAGGAGAAGCAAATGTTGCTGAACCTTCTAACTCTAACTATTCTCTAAAGAAGAGAAAGAGAAATAAGAATAAAGGTATGAGTCCAGGAACTGAAAAAACAACAGGGAACAATAGCAAAAAGAACAAGCCAAACAACAGTCAAGGAAATAAGATTGGCTCCACCCAGAAAAAACCAAAAGGAAAATGTTTCCATTGTGGAATTGATGGGCATTGGAAGAGAAACTGCAAGAAGTATCTCGAAGAGCCGAAACATAAAAAGAAAGGTAAATTAGATTTACTTGTTACTGAATATTGTTTAGTTGAAAATGATTTATCACCATGGATAATTGATTCAGGAGCGACTAATCATATTTGTGGTTTCTTACAGAAGCTTGATTCTTACACAAGACTTGCGGATGGGGACTTTACTTTGAGAGTTGGGAATGGCGCTTTAGTTTCAGCATCAGCAGTTGGACAAATAAAACTTTATGTTGAGAACAATAAATTTTTATTTTTGAATAATGTTTATTTCGTACCGGGGTTTACTAGAAACCTCATTTCAGTTTCTCGACTTTATGAACAATCTTATTCAGTTTCTTTTGATAATAAATCAATTGTTATTTCAAGAAATGGTTTGAATATCTGTTCTGGTTTTATGGAAAATGGGCTTTATGTAATAAGGCCCAATTTTAATTCATTATTGAATGCTGAAATGTTCAAAGTTGCATTGCCAAAAATAAAGAAACAAAAGATTTCTCACACTGATAACACATATCTATGGCACCTAAGCCTTGGTCATGTAAATCTTGACAGGATAAATAGGCTTGTAAATGATGGTTCTTTAAGAGAACTACATGTTGGTACTCTACCAGTCTGTGAATCATGTCTTGAAGGTAAGATGACAAAGAGGCATTTCTCTGCAAAAGGCAATAGGGACCAAGAACCACTAAAGCTTATACATTCAGATGTTTGTGGACCTATGTCTACACAAGCAAGAGGTGGCTATGAGTACTTCGTTACTTTTGTTGATGATTACTCTAGATATGGTTATGTTTACCTAATGAGACATAAGTTTGAAACTTTTAGAAAGTTTAAAGAATTCCAAATCGAAACGGAAAAACAATAAGGTAAATCAATCAAGTGCCTTCGATCAGATCGAGGAGGTGAATACCTTGATAATGAATTCAAAGATCACCTATTAGAGTATGAGATTTTATCCCAACTAACTGCACCTGGTACACCTCAGAAAAATGGTGTAGCTGAGAGGAGGAATCGAACTTTACTCGACATGATTCGTTCCACGTTGAGTTATTCTTCACTTCTAAAATCATTTTGGGGGTATGCTATACAAACAGCAACCTACATTTTGAATATGGTTCCATCTAAGTCAGTACCTAGAACACCTTTAGAGTTATGGAGTGGCCACCAACCCAGTTTGAGTCACTTTCGTATATGGGGGTGCCCAGCATACGTGCTAGTGGGTAAGACAATAAAGTTGGAAATGCGTTCGGAAGTTTGTTTCTTTGTAGGATATGTAAAAGGCACAAGGGGAGGTGTGTTTTATAATCCTCGAGATAATAAGGTATTTGTGTCGACAAATGCCACGTTTCTTGAGAATAATTATATGGCTGACTTCAAACCTCAAAGTAAGATAGTCTTGGAGGAATCAAAATCTGATGAGATCAGTCAACAACCTGCTAGGATTGTTGTTCCACAAAGCGAGGAGACCACATCTTCGAGTCAGAACATTTTACCACCTCGTCGTAGTGGGAGGATAGTACGACTACCTTCTCGATATAGACAAGATGGTGAAGCACAAGTTACTATCACTGATGATGGAAAAGATGACCCATTAACATATAAATGTGCAATGGAAGATCATGACAAAGAGAAATGGCTTGAGGCTATGAAACTTGAGATGAAATCTATGTATTCCAACTCAGTCTGGGAGCTTGTAGATCTACCTGAAGGAGTAAATCCTATAGGGTGCAAATGGATCTACAAAAGAAAGAGGGGAGTGGACGGTAATGTAGAGATATTTAAAGCAAGGCTAGTGGCAAATGGTTATACCCAAAAAGAAGGAGGTGACTATGAGAAACTTTTTCACCAGTAGCCATGCTGAAGTCCATTGTAAACTTGCTTTCCATTGCTGCTCATTATGATTATGAAATTCGGCAGATGGATGTCAAGACAGCCTTTTTGAATGGCTATCTTGAAGAGACTATCTATATGGAGCAACCAGAAGGTTTTATAAGCAAGGACGAAAAACAAAAGGTTTGCAAGTTGCAAAGGTCTATCTATGGACTTAAGCAAACGTCCAGATCTTGGAACATGGGATTTGATGAGGCGATCAAATCTTATTGCTTTATCCAAAATCCTGATGAATCTTGTGTTTATAAGTTCATCAAGGACAAGCGAGTGGTCTTTCTAATACTTTATGTTGATGATATTCTACTTATTAGGAATAATGTAGAACTATTATCAGACGTAAAGGCTTGGCTGGCTGAACAATTCCAAATGAAAGATTTGGGAGAAGCAAGTTACATTCTTGGGATCCGTCTTATTAGAGATCGCAAGAAAAAGCTGCTAGCTTTGTCTCAGGCATTGTATATTGACAAGATGCTTGTTAGATATTCAATGCAAAACTCCAAGAAAGGTAACTTACCTTCCCGTCATGGAATTGTTCTTTCTAAAAGGCAGTGTCCTTCGACACCCCAAGAGGAAGAAGATATGAGACGGATTCCATATGCGTCGGTAGTAGGGAGCTTGATGTATGCTATGCTATGCACAAGACCTGATATATGCTATGTAGTGGGAATAGTTAGTCATTTTCAGTAAAATCTAGGATTAGATCATTGGGTAGTAGTTAAGCATATTCTCAAGTATCTACGGAGAACGAGGAACTATATGCTTGTTTATTCTAGCAGGGATTTGATTCCGATTGGATATACTGATTCTGATTTTTAATCAGATACAGATGATCGAAAGTCGATATCTGGATCAATGTTTACTCTTGGTGGGGGAGCTATAGTTTGGAGAAGCATCAAATAATAATGTGTTGCTGATTCAACTATGGAAGCTGAATATGTGGCTGCTTTTGAAGCTGCCAAAGAAGCGGTTTGGCTCCGAAAGTTCTTTACCGATCTGGAAATGGTTCCAGATATGGACAAGCCATTGTCACTTTATTGTGATAATAGTGGTGCGGTGGCTAATTCCAAAAACCAAGAAGTCACAAGAGATCAAAACATATTGAGCGGAAATATCATGTGATTAGGGACATTGTGCAACGCGGAGACGTGGCTGGTCTGAAGATTCCATCTGCAGAGAATCTAGCCGATCCTTTTACTAAGACGCTGCCTGCAAAGAGTTTTGAGGGGCATCTAGAAGGATTGGGGATTAGAGACATGTCTCATTTACTTTAGGGCAAGTGGGAGTTTGTTGGGATTTGTATGCCCGACAAGCAAATATGTTCGAAACATGATTGATTAATAAATTTGTGATTCTATTTTATTCCATGTATGCATTTTGATTTGCTTTATAAAATTCATGAAAACTCTGTGATTATTTATGTAGCTTTAAATTAAACATATATGTATATGTAAAATGTTACATACATATATGTTGGCATATGTTTGGATGATCCCAAACTAGAACCCAAATCGGATAAGTGCCTATTTATAGGTTTTCCTAGGGAAACAAAAGTATAGTACTTATACAACTCATAAGAGAACAATGTAATTGTTGCTCTCTATGCGATTTTCCTAAGAGGAATACCTATATGCAGTGGTAAGTGGGACATAAGTAAAACTCGATGAAAATCAGAGTAATACTATTCCAGGCACCGATTCCTTAATGGAATACAAACAGTTCACCAGGGATGAAACTATACCAATAATCTTTGAATACACAAGAACCGCGTAAGTCGGAGAGAGTCAGAAAATAACCTGGGAGGTATGGGTTTCTGATCTCACCTCATGAAGATGTCAATCTTATTGAGGAATACGAACTGACTACGTATGAGGAAGTGATACAAGGTATCGACTCCCAATCATGGCAAAGTGCCATGATGTCCGAAATGGATTCCATGTATACCAACCAAGTTTAGACACTGGTTGTTGTACTGGAAGGCATTGTGCCTATTGGTACTATATGAGTCTTCAAGGAAGACAAACATGGATGAAAACATACAAACATACCAAGCTAGGCTTGTGGCGAAAGAGTATTGTCATCAACATGGTGTCGATTACGACGAAACCTTTTATTCGTTGCCATGATTAAATCCATTTGGATAATACTTGCTAATGCTGCATGTTTCATTTATGAAATATGGCACATGGTACGTAAAAACCACTTTTCTTAAACGGAAACCTTTAGTAGGATGTTTACAACATCCTGACGGTTTTTTCATACCGAAACATGCAAATAAGGTTTCCAAGTTAAATCGATCCATTTATGGATTAAAGCAAGCATTACGTTCTTGGAACCAATGTTTTAATAAGATCATAATGGTATATGATTTAATTCAAAACAAAAGATGACTCTTGTGTATATAAGGAGGTTAGTGGGAGCGCACTGACAGTGATTGTCCTATATAATGATGATATATCATTTCTTGGAAATGACATTCCCATAATACAATCAGTGAAAGCTTGGCTTTCATTAAAAATTCTCCACGAACTACTTGGGAGAGACAACTTTTATTCTAGGAATAAGGATCTACTGGGATATATCTAAAAGTTGTTGGCACTCTCCGAGAACTCGTACATTGAAAAGATGTACGTGACCTGATGTCTCATAGGCTTTGAGCATATGGAGTCATAATCAGGCCAATCCAAGTGATAGTCACTGGATTGATGTTAAGAACATCCTTAAGTATCTTAGATGATCTAAGGATGCTTTCTTAAGCTATGGAGGAGGAGAACTTGAAGTGACTGGGTTCACCGTTGCAAGTTTCCAAACCGATAAAAAATGACTATAAGTCGTAATAAGGGTACTATATAGTTTGAATAACGGAACAGTGAGCTGGAAATCTTCCAATCAAGATACTGTTGTCGAAAAAATAACAAAAGCGGAATATTACTGCAGCTGAGGCAGCAAAAGAAGCAATTTTGGATATGTAAAATTTCTAATTAGATTAGGAGTAGTTCTGTTAGCAGCTGAGCTAGGCTACAACACAGGCTAAAGAATTAATGGTCTCATCAACGATCCAAGTATGTACTTCAATTATTTCATCTGATTCGTCGGATCATACATCGTGGCGATGTGATGATCGAATAAATCACATCAGATGATAACCTTGGAAATCCGTTGACGAAAGCAGTTTCTCAGCAGAGGTTTGAGCGAACCGTACATAGTTCAGGTGTAGGACACTTGAGTGATTTGATATAGGCCAAGTGGGACATTGTTGGACAATTATGACCCATATCATCACTATTTGTACAGAATATGGTGTTGTTGTACAAATTAACTATGTGACAAAGGAAATTGCTATTTTATCATTTGTAATTAGATTACTGGGATAGATAAATGATAAAAGTCCATACGATTACTACCAGATTAATAAGATATGAGACAATATTAATCCACTAAGGATTAAGCATTAAATATCCATAGTCGTATATTATCAAGAATGGACATCGATAATGCGGAATAGACTAGTATTACACTTGTGCGTGTTATGGGAGCATAACAACACAGTTCTCATATATTTGGGTATTGGATACTCATGCAAGTGTAATAGGAGGTTGTGTTTACCGATGATACGAAAATAGCTTCACTCTGGATAGACCCCTCAGAATCTCATTGGTAGTATGACTATGTGTATATGGGCGTCCGAATCAGGGTAGGTGTATTTGGTCTTAACCTGAGACTTGCATCGCTAAAACTTGCGACACTCAGTATACTTTGGTTTTGGTCATCCGGGGCTTTAACAGGTTCTGTGTACACCTCTGCTCGGTATGCTGAGAATCCTAGTGTATTGGGTGTGATGTCAAGATGGAAGTATCACTTCAGTCATATGGAGATAATGATCACGCAGGATATGGAACTGATACTCTTGTATGCTGCAGCTATCGAGATAATATGACAAGGTAATGATTATCCGATTACAGAGACTAGTTACTAGAGATCCGATATATGCTTCGTACGGGCAGACACAATTCCAGCCCCAGGCCTAGCATGTGACATTAGATACTAGATCGTAATATGCAATACTACGTATACTATGCCTGACAAAGATTACATATTCGTTATCAGAATATTTCTGGAGAATTGGGTAGGCACGATGCTTTGCTAGAAGCCAACCATGCCATGTAAATCGGTAAGGACGTGGTACTGGGTACGCACGTATTCGGATAGTCCGATAACCGTATTTACTGCCAACATATCCAGGGATCTCTTGGGTCGCTTCCCGAAGATTCACCGTTGAGATTTGACTCGAACAGAAAAATTAATCTAGGATTAATTAAATGAGAAAGAATTAATCTGGGATTAATTGCGTCGAGAATTTATCTGGGAATAAATTCATCGAGAAGAGAGAACACGATTAATTTAGAATTAATCGGTAAAGTAAATTTAATAGTTAAATTAGATTTTACTGTTTAATTTATTTAATTGGGCTAAAATAATATATTAGATATATTAATTGAAATTAGATTTCAATATGGAATTAAAATTGGATTTTAATTCAAGCGAAAGAATTAATTCTTGAGGGATTTCCGTAATAATTTTGCTAGGCAATGTTATTTAATTAAATTAGATTTAGTTACATTACGACGGAAAATTTGTTTATTCGGAATAAACGAAACCAAGCCCGAAGTGTGTTGAGCGACCCATTTGAATTTTGAATTTAAAGTGGGTCCCACCAAATTATATCAATTTGTCACTATTTTTGATGGACGTTGTTGGGAGCTTTTATGGAAACTTGTCCAACACACTTTATATTTTCTTTTTTGGAAAAAGGATATACACTTTTTTGTTTTTTGACTTTTGGTAATTTTTTTTAGAAAACAAATACTAAAAACACAAAAACTCCTATCTCTCTCCCACCCTCTCATGGCCGAAACTTCATGTTTCATTGGGGGAAATTTTTTCTTTCAATTTGTTCTAGCTAGCACTTAAAGGAGTGAATCAAGGTGATAGGGAAACTCACCCAAGTGTTGGAACACTTAAAGAAGGCTTGGAAGCTTCAACATCCATGGAAAAAGTCTTGAAACCCATCCGATCAAAGAAAGTTTTTCCACAACTCTTTTCGATTATTCGCACTTTAATCATGCTTAGTGATATTGTGGCAAGTCTTGGAGACTAACACCCGCCCCAGCAGTCGGGAAGAGACTGCAAGACCAAATCTATGGAAGTCTCGGCCTCGAAGGTTATGCCCAGCTGACATAGCTATTTGATGTCAACAATCATTTGCGACACATAGTGTTTGACAGACATATCCTCTGACATACGCGAGCGAAAGAGCTTCTTTTGCAATTCGTACTTCTGAGATCTAAGGTTAGATCTTTGGAGATCCTTCAATTTCAACATCATACTATAAAGATCCAATCATTTTTTCTGACGACGAAACTGAGGAGTCATTGCTGCAAGCATGACAGATTGAGCACTAAAGTTATCATCACGATGAGTCTTCCAAACCTCATGCTATACTATTTTCTCAACTCCGGGCTCAGGCCCGAGAGGTTTCTATATTACATAGAGTAACTTATTAGCTCCCAGGACTATCTTGAGATTCATCTCCCATTCTGGAAAATTGGATCCGTTAAAGACATTATCGCCCATAATTATGTCTCTAATGCTAATCTTTCCATGCATCTTGATTGCAATAGTCCAACTATTCAATCAACGATTTTTGGTACACTCAAAATGTAATGGTTACTGTAGTCCAATTATATAACCAACTACAAGTGGAGTAGTGTCTTGTACAGTGTAACTGTTCAAAGAAAGTAATATTCAATATTAGTCCAACTAATATATATTTATAACGATGATAAATAAAATAAAAGAGCGCATTTAGCAAGTATTAAACGAAATTGAAAATTTAATACAAGCCTCTCACTATTTTTCGGCGAGCCTCTAACCCTATGTGGAGTACTCGGGAAACCCAGTTTCCTAGTGGGCTAGGATCCCATTAAATAACACAAAACCTTGACTTTGGCCAACAAGCTGTATGAAACTTAACTAGGTAGATCTCTAAGATCAATTGGACCCCATCGAATTCCTAGATCTGGTTGGTGTTGGATAATTATGACCCATATCATCACTATTTGTACAGAACATGGTGTTGTTGTACAAATTAACTATGTGACAAAGGAAATTGCTCTTTTATCATTTGTAATTGGATTACCTGGATATATAAATGATAAAAGTCCTTATGATTAGTTCCGGATTAATAAAATATGAGATGATATTAATCCACAAAGGTTTAATCATTAAATATCCATAGTCGTAGTATTATCGAGACTGGACATCGATAATGCAGAATAGGCTAGTATTACATTTGTGCGTGTTATGAAAGCGTAACAACATAGTTCTCATATATTTGGGTATTGGATACTCATGCAAGTGTAATAGGAGGTTATGTTTACCGATGGTACGGAAATAGCTTCGCTCTGGATAGACCCCTCGGAGTCCCATTGGTAGTATGATTTTATGTCTATGGGAATCTGAATCAGGGTAGGTGTATTTGGTCTTAACCTGAGACTTGCATCGCTAATACTTGCGACAATCAGTATACTTTGGTTTTGGTCATCCGGGGCTTTAACAGGTTCTGTGTACACCTCTTCTGGGTATACTGAGAATCGTAGTGTGATGGGTGTGATGTCAAGATGGAAGTATCACTTCAGTCATATGGAGATGATGATCACGCATGGATACCGAACTGATAATCTAATTGCTATAGCCATCGGGGAAGTATGACTATGTCATGACTTTCTGATCATAAAGAGACTAGTCACTAGTGATCCAATTTATGCTTCGAACGGGGCAGACACAACTCCAGCCCCAGGCCTAGCATGTGACATCTGATATTGGATCGTTATGCGCAATACTACGTATACTACGCCTGACAAAGATATTGTATTCCGTAGAAGAATATTTCTGGAGAATTGGGTAGGCACAGTGCTTTGCTAGAAGTCAACCATGTCTTGTAAATTGGTAAGTACGTGGTACCGGGTACGCACATGTTCATTTAGTCCGATGATCGTATTTACTGCCAACATATCCAGGGATCTCTTGGGTCGCATCCCAAAGATTCACCGATGATATTTGACTCGAACAATATTAATCTGAGATTAATTAAGAGAGAGAAAATTAATCTGGGATTAATTACGGCAAGAATTAATCTATGATTAATTATCAGAGAAAGAATTAATCTGGGATTAATTCGACTAGAAGAGAGAACGCGATTAATTTAGAATTAATCAGCAAAGTAAATTTAATTGTTAAATTGGATTTTACTATTTAATTTATTTATTTATCTAGGATAAAAATCGGATTAAGAGAGTGAACGATTAATTTCGAATTAATCGATTAAATGATATATTAGATATATTAAATGAAATCAGATTTCTAAGCGGAATTAAAATTGGAATTTAATTCGGGCGAACGAATTAATTTAGAATTAATTCGTAATCAACTTTCGTAATAATTTTGTTGGGCTTTATTATTTAATTAATTAGATTTAATTGCATCCCGACGGAAATTTCGTTTAATTGGATTAAACGAATCCGAGCCTAAAGTGTGTTGTGTAAGCCAACTAGATTTGGAATTAAATAGGTGGGACCAATGACTTACATCAATTGTCAACAAATGATATAAATGGTTGGCAATAAAGTAAATTGGATTTAATACACATCATACCTACCAAGTCAAAAATTAATTAATGAATTTTTTGGAAATCATCATTACTCTCTCTCCTTGGCCGAATGGCCACTACACTTTGCTTCTTTTAATTAAGGCCGAATTTGCCTCTCATTTGAATGTAGGCAGAAAGCAACATTTTTGTTTTTTTTTTCTTAAAGAAATAAAAGGATATTGGCCTCTGCTTTTTTGAATATGCCGAAAAGGCAATTGGGTTTCTTTTAGAAAACAGGCTAATGGCCTCTGTTTCTCCTTTTGAAAATGCATTTAGCATTTCTTTTGAAGAATGGCCGAATGGCCACTGCTTTGGCCGAACCGATTGATTCCCTCTCTCTTGGGTGAATTGGCTTCTCCTTGGGAGATAAAATTTGCTTCATTTTGTTCTTGCTAGCACATAAAGGAGTCAAGTGAAGGTGATAGGGATACTCACCCATGAGCTTGGAAGCTTCAACACCCATGAAAAGTTTTGAACTCAACCGATCAATGTAAGTCCTCCGCAACTTATTTTTGATTTTATTCACACACATATCACACTTAGAGATCTCGTGGCTTGTCTAGGAAACTAACAATGGTATAAGAGCGAGATCTAAGCTTGATTTGGATTTTAGGGTTCATGACTTTAATTTGGGTATTTTTGTTTGGAGCATGAAAATGCAAAATTGATTGTTTGGTTGAGTTTATATGATGTTTAATTGGATTTGTGCATCATTGATTTTGTGAAAATTTGATTAGATTAATTTTCCCTAAAATCTATAGCTTGGCCGATTATTACCCTAGAATAAGCTCATGGGAATTTTCGAAATTTGGCATTTGGATGTGTTAAATAGCATGATAGAAATATTGAATGTTGATTTAATTGGATTGAAATCAAATTGAATGATTTACTATTGCTATTTCCGTGAGTTATGCATGTTGTTGGAAGATTGATTTTGCTTTAATTTGTGTTGGACAAAAATTAAAATGTTAGGCATGATTAATTAGATTAATTAGTGTTTTGGAAATACTAGATTAATTAATTAATTGTGTTAATTACACTTGAAATGGATTAATATGTAATTTGGAATGATATATTAATCTAATTTGTTGTAATTGGGCTAATGGGCTTGGTTGGGCCAAATTTTAGTCTTGGATTATATTTGGGCATAAACCATTTCCATAAAGTCTAAAATATGACAATTGGGCCTTTAATAATTTAATTGGGCCAAAATTGATTATATGGCATAGGGTGATTCCTATTGGGCATAGGCATTATGGGTTAGATCCATTTTGGCCAAAAGCCCAAGCCTAAAGAATTAATTACAAGCCCATTAGACTTTAATTGAATATAATTGGATACTAATTGGGCCTTTGAGACCCATTAAGATTGGATTTGGAATCCAAGTCTTTAAGACACATAAAAAGGTGTAATTATTTAATTTGGAAATAAATATGAATTAGTATTGGATACAATTTAAATTGGATTTAAAATTATAGTTTGATATAATTCAAGAATACTTACATTGATTATTTATTCTTAAACGAGTTTGACTCGCGCAAATCAAATCATTGTTTGAACATTGGATGGTCATTAATTAAAGATTAATTAATTGGATTATATTGATTGACAACATGTTTTGTGTGAATACTTGGATGTATTTGTATGAATAATGTATATCTGATGGATATTAGATGGGTGGGGGCAATTTTGGAAATTTTTGTAAGTATGGTACTTATTTATTAAATTGGACCCGCGTATCTAGCCTTTTACCTCTATTCTCTTTGTATTTCTCTTCTCACCAATTCCCCTCAATATAAATGAGGTTTCTGTAATGTGTTATGTAATTGGGTAGAAGTTAGTGCTAGCGGGGGAGAGGAAAGAGAGAGATTTATTCTAGGAACAAATTGTATTATATATCCATCCGCATATCATTATTAAATTTTATCGCGCTTTATTATGCTTTTAGAATGCATGGTTAAAGGTGTATGATGAGACCTAATTAAAGATAATAAATTGGTTGTCAAATCATGATAAAAATCCTCATTTTATATTAAGCATTTTTCCTTCCATTAAGTGATTCTCTCTCACGATCCAAGATTGGCATTGGTTTGTTGGCCAAAGTCAAGACTTTTGTCCATCGCGAATGTGTTTGAATCACGAAAGCTTTGTTCCATATCGTATGTCTTGGGAAAGTTGTAATTTGTTGGACAAAGTCAAGGTCACTTCTTGTTCATCGACCTCGATTACGAAGCTTTCCCACTGTCAATGGGTCACTTAACTGGTTTCATTAAGCTTGTTGAGCCAAAGCCAAGGCTTAGTTGATTCAGAGGAAAAGGTTAGGGAATATATTTGATATATTGGCATATATTGGGTATATGTTTCGGACTTGGAGGTCCAACTACTGGATCTAGGAATTGGATGAGATCCAATTGATCTTAGAGATCTACCTAGTTAAGTTTCATATATTTTGTTGGCCAAAGTCAATGTTGTGTGTTATTTAACGGGATCCTAGCCCATTAGGAACCAGGTTTCACGAGTACTCCATAGAGGGTTAGAGACTCGCTGAAAAATAGTGGGAGGCAAGTATTAAATTTGAAATTCCGTTTAAATACTTGCCAATACGTGCTCATTTCATTTTTCGTCATTAATTATATATATATATATATATTAGTTAGACTAATATTTAGTTGTTGTTTTAATTTAACATTTGGACTTTATTCAAACTACTTCATTTGTAGTTGGTTATATAATTGGATTATGGTAATCAATACATTTGAATGTAACCGATCAATTGTAGTTGATTATATAGTTAGACTATAATAATCATTATATTCGATTGTACCCGAAATCATTGATTAGATAGTTGGACTATTGCAATCAAGATGGCTGAAAAATTAGCGTGTAGAACATAATTCTGGGTGAAAATATATTTAAACGGCTATAATTTTCAGATTGGGAATAAAACTTCAAGATAGTCCTGAGAGCTAAGAAGTTATTATATTTGATAGAGAAACCTCTTAAGCATGAGCCCAGAGTTGAGCAAATAGTAGAGCATGAGTTTAGGAAGACTCATTGTGATGATAACTTTAGCGCTCAATCCGTTATGCATAGCCATAGCTTCTAAAAGGGCAAAGGCAAAATCGTCACAGTCTTCTGGGAAGACAAATGACATATCTCAAGATGTCTACCTAAACTGTGGAAAATAGGGTCACTGGAAGCGTGACTGCAGTATGGACAAGGTAGACATGAAGGAAGTGAAGGCGGGGCAAGGATTCGGCTTCAGGTATGTTTTGTATAAACATGTCCACTACTAGTTTAAAATTGGATTTTGATACTAGATGTAACATAAACATATGTACTGATGTGCAGAATCTACTGATAAGCAGGATACTGGCTTCATATGAGATCGACCTGCGAGTAAGAAACATTACATGAGTCGTTGTTTTGGCTGTAGAAACCTAAGTTTTGGAACTGCCATTTGGGCATGTACTTAAATTATGAGTCTGTTATAATATATCTAGTTTGGCTAGGAATATTATCTTTGTATGTAGTTTAACTCGTTGTGGGTATACCTTTATATTTTGAAACACCGGGTGTTTTGTTTATAAAGATGATATCGAGATATCTACATTAGATGTAAATAATGGTCTTTATATTTTGAATATAAATGAATCTCAAACATATAATATGACAAACAAATAGCTCAAATTGAGTAAATCTGTTGAGGCTTAAAAGTGGCAATGTTGTCTGGGACACATTAACAAGACTCATATATCCACACTTTCGAAGAGTGGATACTAGGAAAGATTTGATTCTAATTCAAATAATGTCTACGAATCTAGTTTATTAGGCAAAATGCCTCAAACACCTTTTACTTGGTAAAAGTACAAGTGCCACCGATCTGTTAGCCCTCGTTCATGGTGACGTAAGTGGGACCATATCTAGCTAGGCTATGAATGGATATAATTCTTCATAACATTTACGGATGTTGCATCGCGTTATGGTTATGTGTTTCTTATGAAACACAAGTCAATAACTTTTGATAAATTCAAAGAGTTTCGACACGAAGTATAAAAAACAGACGGGCAAAAGTATTAAGACATTACGGTTGGACCGTAATGGAAAATACTTGAGCAATAAGTTTCTCGGTTACTTGAAAGAGTATGATATTCTTCCATGGTGGACTCGTCATGGAACACCTCAACTGGACTGTGTGTCTGATAATAGAAACCGAACTTTGTTGGACATGGTAAGGTTTATGATGAGTCGCTCTGAGCTACCAATTTCCTTATGAGGATACACACTAAAAAATGCAATACTTATTTTGAATAAGGTTCCGTGAAAATCTGTTAGACAGACTTCATATTAGATATGAACAGAAAAGAAACCGGGTTACTCATTCCTGAAGATTTGGGAATGCTGGGCATATGTTTGGATGATACCAAACTAGAACCCAAATCGGATAAGTGTCTATTTGTAGGTTATCCCATGGAAACCAAAGTATAGTACTTATAAAACTCACAAGACAACAATGTAATTTTTGCTCTCCATGCGGTTTTCCTAAGAGGAATTCCTATATGTAGTGGTAAGTGGGAGGAAATTAAAACTCGATGAAAATCAAAGTAATACTGTTTCAGGCACCGAGTCCTCACGGAACACCAACAGTTCATCAGAGATAAAATGATCTCATCTTATGTAGATGTTAATCTTATTGAGGACAATTGACCGACTACGTATGAGGAAGCGATACAAGGTATTGACTCCGTTGTATGGCAAAGGGCCATGAAGTCCGAAATAGATTCCATGTATACCAACTAAGTTTGGCCACTGGTTAATGTACAGGAAGGCATTGTGCTTATTGATACTAAATAGGTATTCAAGGAAGACAGACATGGATGGCAACATGAAATGTACACAGCTAGGCTTGTACAGAAAGGGTATCGTCAAAGACATAGTGTCGACTACGATGAAATTTTTTCACATGTTGCCATGATTAAATCCATTCGGATAATGCATGCTATTGCTGCATAATTCAATTATGAAATATGACAGCTGAATGTCAAAACCACTTTCCTTAATGGAAACCTTTTAAAGGATGTTTGTATTGACCGGTGCTTACACACGCGTATAATGCAAGCGCATGTATCGTTCAAGTAGTATAAAAAGTATCGATCCCACGAGGTCTTAATACCTAATCTATTAATTTTATGAGGCCAATGACTACTAGTATCTAACAGGTTGATTGATTGATTTGAAATGGTGAAGATTTTAAATTTAAAAACAAGTAAATAAAATTACGCGAAAGTAGGTTTAAGAAAATTCAATATTAGGAAACTATCTAGGGTTGTGAATCTTCCAATATCATTTTAAAGATGAAGTGGTTATTTCATTTTTGTGTAATATATCGGTTTACTAACCTGGAACACTAAATTATGCGAAAGCCTCTATCGATGGTCAGACGCAAATACCCAGTATAACCCAATTGAACCATATGTCTATGTCAACCAAATTATCTGGATTCATTAAGTTTAAGTTCCAATTATAGCTACCCCGCCCGACAGGTATATGTCTATCCTGTAAGGAAATCTATTAAAGGGTTATCTATCCTCAAGGAAGATCGTGGGCTATTAAGTCTAAGGCTGAAACCTAAAATTTCTTTGTCAAGTTTATTTTAGATTTACCACATCAATCATATTAGTGATCAGACAACAAGAAGCATTAAGCTTAAGACTTAATAAATAAACCTTTAAATTACCCAAACTATAAAATAACCCCTTATAAAATGGTGATATTAGAATTCATCACAACCCCAAATAACTAACTTAGTTACGACACATAAGTAGGGCTAGTAAAAACTTAAATAAAATAAAAGACATAAAGTAAAATGCTGAAAAGTAAATTGCTGAAAAGTAAATGACGGAAAGTAAATGCTAAAATTAAATACTGAAAATTAAATGCTGAAAAGTAAATGTTGAAAGTAAATTACTGAAAAGTAAAATGCTGAAAAGTAAATTGCTGAAAGTAAATTGCTGAAAAGTAAATGCTAAAAGTAAATTGCCGAAAAATAAATAAAGTAAAAGTACAATAAAAGAAAATGTTGAGGTAAAAGGATCCACTTTTATTACTTCTATTTTAGATATCTCCCTTAATATAATACATTAACTTTGCATGATAATTACCAACAGCCATATAGGCGGTATCCAGATTAAGTCAAATTAATAATTAATTACCAACCGACCAATCAGGCGGTATCCAGTTTAGTCAGGTTAAAACCAATTTAAATAATTACCAACCGACCAATATGGCGGTATCCTCGTTAAGTCAGGTTTTAACTAGTTTATATATTATAATTAAGGGAGATTAATCTAAATATTAGTAATAAAAGTTTTACCTTTTACCCCAGCAAATGGGAGTTACCTCCTCATTACTGAAAAGTAAAAACTAAAAATTAAAGAAAGAAAAGTACTGTGCGTAAAAGTAAATTATGGAAAGTAAAAACTGAAAAGTTAAGAAAAGAAAGTGCAAAAGCGGAAATTAATGACTGAAAGCTGTAAATAAACAAACAAGATACAATCTTCTTAGTATTCTTAAGGAATTCCTTAGAAGAAAGTATGAATTTACAAATGAAATGACTTGGTATTTATAGGCAAAATTTTGCCTCCATCAAATCATCCACCAAATCAATTATTAATTGCTCCACTAAATGCTCCACTAATTGCTCCACCAAATCCATTATAATTGCTCCACTAATTGCTTATCATGTTTGGTTGTGATTTGATAATTTTTATTATTTATTTATTTTTTTTGCTTTGAAAATGATTGAAAATGACTTTAATAATTACACAAAACACACTTCTGGATGAAATCTTCAGAATTCGAAATTATTTTATCTTTTAGAGTTGTAGATCTTTGAGTCTTCTTTAATCTAGAACTTGAATCAGCTCAATCCGATATTGGAGTAAACAGTTATGCCCAAAATACGACTGATGCGCAAAATTGGAATTTCCAAAACTACACTTCGTTAAAACGCCCTTTCAAGTTTCCAATCTCCAAAATTTACTATGTCAAGTCCAATTTTTGCCCTTATTTGACCCACATTCGTCCTAAATGATTTCATTGTGTCCCAATATTATTTTATCTGCAAAATAAACTAAAACACATCAAAACGTTCATCAAACCCGAGAAACTAACAAAATATTAAGTCAAATGGGCGGTAAATATTGATATATTTTCCGCTCATCACACCCCCAAACCTAAAATTTTGCTAGTCCTCGAGCAAAACAACAAAATAAAATACAAGAAACATTAAAATTAAACTAAGCCATTTTCGTAGGGATCACGGTTGCATTTAGCATATGCAACAAGCCTTTAAACCCCTAGGTGTCCCTAGTGGATGAGTTATAGTCTCTCGAGGGCTTACATCAACGATACCCACAAATGTTTTACAAAAGTAAAAAGATAATAAAACTAATGCACACAAAAGTAAAAAGACAAGAGAAAAGAGAATAAAAAAGTTAGTGACTAATCAGGTGAAACTTCTACTCCAAGTTACTAGTTGTTTTCTTTCTTTCTAAATTAGTGAAAAGTAAATTCTTCGATTATATTTACTATTCTTCATATGCACAGCCGAAAAAATATTAATCAACTCATTTTTTCCCACAAAAGTCACAAGTGCAGTTGATAAGAGTGTAATATTTTTGTCCTAAGTTTTATCAGAATTCACACATTTTTGCAGCAATGAAATAATTTTTCTGATTTTTCTGATTTTTTCTTTGATTTTTATTTTTTTTATTTATATACAATATCTTCCATCTATGTAGCGAGTGTTGGGTCGGTGTCTCCCAAACCAGTTTGCTTTAGGTCGCCTGGTGTTAAGACACCCCTACAGACTTAATTACTAAGACTTCAGATATATATATATATATTATTGCAGCATCTTTGATCCATGTAGCGAGCTTTGGGCCAGTGACTCCCAAACCAGTTGTTTTTAGGGCACTAAGTGTTAAAACACCCCTACGGACTTAATAACTCGAATCTCATATTCTTTTTTTTTACTCCATCACTTTTTGAGATGCTTCCTCCAATTAAAGTAGAGCACTGAATATTACAAACTTTTCAATTATAACTCATGTCTGTATGTTCCTATACATGTTGATAATACCTGCTAACTGAGCATATGAAGATCTATTTTAGTCAGTTTTATGGAGAATTTATAAATTAAATAATTTAAAATGAAATAAACAAAAATTAACTTGTTCCGAAATAGGTTTGAGATACGTCTCAGGAGTGAAAATTTCCTACTCAGCTATTTCTTACCAATTTCACCTATTTAGTCAAAATAAAAACACAAAAACGCAAAATATTTTTTGTAATTTTTTCAAATTTTTCAAAATTTTTTTTTGTATTTTTCGAAAAATTTTGGATTAAAATAAAAACAACACACAACTAAAAACAAGATACTAATCAACTAACTTCCTCCCCCAAACCTAAATGTGACATTGTCCCCAATGTCTTAAACAGTAGAAGCAGAATTTAGAAGATAGTACCTGGTTAGCTGAAATTATACACGAAAAGTTAAAGGTTAAGATCCAGATTAATTCGACGCCTCTTACCACGATCGTCCTCAGACCAATTTATCTTTGAAAGGATAGGGTCAATTTGTGGTTCATAGGCTAAGATTTGGTCAATTAGATCCGGAGCAGTTCTGGCAGTGAAGAGGGGTTCTTTTAAAGGTTTTGACACGAATCCATTTATCCGGGCATCAATAAGAAACACACAAATAAAATCATAAAATCATTCAACGTTGTACAGTCCAAGCGGTTTCTGGTGTATGTTCAGGTTCGCCTAAGGTAACACTGTAAAAATTTCCTCCAATGTACTCAAGCCACCTGGCAAAGTAATAAAAGCATAAGCACGGTTAATCATTTCTACCAATCGTTCAGACATACCTGGCACGATCAGTTCCTCTCTGGTTGATGGTTCAATAAGATTTGCCTCCAACAAGGGTTTTGGGATGATTCTCAAAACGTGACTGCCTACTTTCTGTCGGCCTTTGAAACGATCCCCATTAGTCCAAGATTGCCTCCGCCATATACTAAGTGCATATTCCTTGCAGCTAAGACTCGACCCAATTCCTGTGTTGCTTCTACGTATTGTGGCTTAGTACCAACACTAGTACCGTAAAAATACATAGATGTTTTCAACTCGTCTTCTTGTAGTGGCTTCCATGTTTTACTCTGGATGTCTTCAAAAGTGCAATGATGAGTTGAATTTATAACACCTGAAAATGGTGAGTAAAATAATAGCACTAGTACCTGCCAGATGACAATTATTAGTTAACAGTAAATAAATCGTGATAGTCAAAAAGGTTTGGATCCTGTCGGAGAAAATAAAATAAAAACAACAAAACAAATCACAATTATCAAGAAAAGACAAAGAGATATAATATGTACAAGAAAGATAGCGGCTTGATTGACGTCTATGCGCCAGGGACAAGTTTCCCATCCAATTTTCTTATAAATTGGCAAACATGGTCTTTTTGAGTCAGATTCCCGAGACTTAACTGTTGTCTTTCTTTTTGAAATTGTGTATGTAATTTGCGAATGGCTATATGAACATATCCACTGGGATGCATCTCATGAGTCGAAAATATATTATCTACAGACTCCTTACTCAAGCCATCCTTAATGAATTTAATTTTATCTTTGCGATTATCAGACACCATTCCTAAAGAACAACAACGAGTATTGCAATTCCAGCATGCACATTTATAACAAAAACCAATTTGCTTAGCTCTACGTTTCTTTTCATAGGTGCTTCTTCCAAAACCAGGCAGATGTGAAATAAAAGATTTAGAAGACTCACCTGCCAATCGGACCCGTGCTTCAATTACCTAACGAATATCATTAGGAACACCATGGATTGTTAGTAATCTCATCCGTTCTAAGCGAGCTTTGTAGATTTTCATCAGAGAGTTTTGAGGGAGAGAAGGAAATTGCTTGTGAAGTTTTGTGAGAACTTCTTCCACCCTGAAATGTCTTAATCTGCAAAAACTAAATACAAAAAATTAAATCACACCAAATCACAATATATACACAAATTACATGGGTTGCCTCCCTGCTAGCGCTAAGTTTAAAGTCGTCAGCTAGACATGACTTCTCGATCGTTAGGCAGGATCTGAAAGTGTGACACTTTCTTTTTGTTGCTCAAACGATTCTCCCCAGTAGTGTTTGACACGCTAACTGTTAACCTTGAATGTTTCGTTGGTGTTGGGATCCAGTAACTCAACAACTCCATATGGTAAAACCTAAGTGATCACAAATGGACCTGACCACATTGATTTCAACTTTCCAGGGAAAAGTTTCAACCGTGAATTGTAAAACAACACTTGCTGCCTTGATTCCAACTGTCTGTGCACTATTTTTTTTATCATGTCATTTCTTGGTCTTTTCTTTGTACAATCTGGCATTCTCATAAGCCTGTAAGCGAAATTCCTCCAATTCATTAAGTTGGTGAAGTCGTTTCTCTCCTGCAGCTTATGAATCAAGATTCAATTTCTTCAGTGCCCAGTACGCCTTGTGTTCAAGCTCAACTGGCAGATTGCATGCTTTTGCAAACACCAATCGATATGGGGACAAACCAATGGGTGTCTTGTAAGCTGTTCGGTAAGCCCATAATGCATCATCTAGTTTTGTAGACAAATCTTTCCTTGTTGATCCAATAATTCTCTCCAAGATTCTTTTGATTTCCCTGTTTGAAACTTCAACCTGTCTGTTTGACTGTGGATGGTAAGCAATGGCAACCTTGTGACTAACTCTATATTTGGATAGAAGTGCATCAAAGTATCTGTTACAGAAATGTGAGCCACCATCACTGATAATTGCACGAGGTGTTCCGAACCGAGTGAAAATATTCTTTTTCAGGAATTTGATCACCACTTTTGAATCATTGGATGGTAGTGCAATTGCTTCAACCCATTTGGAGACATAGTCTACAACAACCAGGATGTACAGGTTTCCGAATGATGGAACAAAGGTCCCATGAAATCTATACCCCACACATCGAATATCTCCACTTCCAGAATGTTTTTCAACGGTCCTTCATTTCTCTTCGAAATATTCCCCATTCTCTCGCACCTGTCACATTGAAGAGCAAAAAGATAAGCATCTTTAAAAAGAGTGGGCCAGAACAAACCTGATTGTAGGACTTTGGCTGCAGTTTTATTTCCGTTGAAGTGTCCGCCATATGGTGATGAATGACAGTGCTGCAAAATAATGTTGACATCCTCTTATGGAACACACCGTCTCAATAATTGATCAGCACACCGTTTGAATAGGTACGGCTCATCGTAGACATGGTGCTTAACTTCTTTGAAGAATTTCTTCCGTTGCTGAGTTGTCCATTCCAACGGATATTTTCCTGACACAATGTAGTTGACATAGTCAGCATACCAAGGGGCATCTTGCTATTTCATGGTAAACAATTGTTCATCTGGAAAATTTTCTTCGATTGACATATCTTTGCCAGCTGTTTCTCCATTCTCGAACCTTGATAAATGATCTGCCACTTGGTTTTCTGTCCATTTCCTGTCCTTGATCTCCACGTCAAATTCTTGCAGAAGAAGTATCCAACAGATCAATCTGGGTTTGGCATCTTTCTTCGTGATCAGATATTTGATTGCTGAATGATCTGTGTATACCACCACTTTGTGACCCAACAGATAGGAGCGGAATTTATCAAAAGCGAACACAACTGCGAGTAACTCCTTTTCAGTGGTTGTGTAGTTGAGTTGAGCTTCATTCAAAGTTCTGCTGAGTAGTAAATGGTGTGGAAAATTTTTGCTTTGCGTTGTCCCAAAACTGCACCTACAACAAAATCACTAGCATCATACATCACTTCAAATGGAAGGGTCTAGTCTGGTGCTACAATGATGGGGGCAGAAATCAGCTTATGTTTTAAGATCTCAAAAGCTTCCTGGAATTCTTTGGTGAAGTTGAAAGGCACATCCTTCTCCAGAAGATTGCAAAGAGGTTTAGCAATCTTGGAAAAGTCTTTGATAAATCTCCTGTAAAAACCTGCATGTCCAAGAAAACTCCGAATCCATTTTACAGATGTCAGCGGAGGTAGTTTTTCAATTATTTCAATCTTTGCTCTGTCTACCTCGATTCCTTTTTTTGAGATCCGGCGTCCAAGAACAATGCCCTCATGTACCATGAAATGGCATTTCTCCCATTGAGCACCGGGTTTGTATCTTCGCACCTTTGTAACACATGTTCCAAATTTTGAAAGCAGTGGTCAAAAGAATCTCCAAACACAGAAAAGTCATCCATAAAAACCTCCATACTCTGCTCCAGTATGTCTGAGATGATGGTGATGAGTGATATTTCTACCACTATTTCCCACTCATTTGACCTAATGTTTTGTATTGATTCTCAAGATTTATGAACGTTTTGATGTGTTTTGTTGTTATTTTGTAGATAAATAAAGTTTGGACAGCACTGGAGGCAATTTGGAGCAAAACCGGACAAAAATGCGTCAACAGGAATATTTTCGTCTTCTGCGCGTCGCGACGCTGGAGCTTTGCGCGTCGCGACGCCCAACATGCGCCGGTTTTGCTAAAGTGCGCCGGGTCAACGGGTCAGAATCTGAAAAGTTGACTTTGCTAACGTGCACCGTGCCATGTGTCACCATCACAGAAGACTTGCTAACTTGCGCTGCCACGTGTCATCATCACAACGGTGCCGACAATCATCATCTATGCTAACGTGCGCCAGGACACGTGTCAACATCTCAACGGCCGTGCTAAAATGCACCCATGCCACGTGTCAAGATCTGACGCTGCCGACAATCTCACCTCAGTGTGACGTAAGCAATGACGTCATGAACAGTGCCACGTCATCGGATAAGATCTGAGCCGACAAATCAGCAAGTGACACGTGTCCCAGACCCTATCGACGCCTATAAATTGAGCTCGAGATTTCAGAATTCAGTGTCCCATCCTCTCTCTTCAATTCCTTCTAAAGAGAGAGTTTCTCTCTCTAAAACTCTTTAGTTTTTAGTTTTTTTTGTTTTGTAAATAATTTTAGTTACGTTTTGTAATAATAGTAATTTAATTTTTACTTTTTACTTTCTTTTACAGTTTTTACTATTTACTATTTACTTTTTACAGTTTTTACTATTTATATGAGGTAACTTTCTTTTACTATGGTGAAAGGTAATTCTTTTACTATTACTACTTAGATTATTCTCCCATAATTATAATATATTCAATGTTTTTAATTGGACTTAATGAGGATACCGCCAGATTGGTCGGTTGGTTAATTTAATTCCGCCTATATGGCTGGTTGTTTTCATTCCGCCTTTATGGCTGGTTAATTTAATTCCGCCTTTATGGCTGGTTGTTTTTAAATTGACTTAATCAGGTTACCGCCTATATGGCAGGTTGGAAATGTTTTACAAAGCTTATATTATATTATGGGAGAAATCTAAATAGTATTTAGTAGAAGTTAATTCCTTTTACCTTAGTAATTTTATTTTATTTTTCAGCTTTTACTTTATGTCTTTTACTTTTAAGTTTTTACTAGCTTAATTATGTGTTAGTTATTTAGGGGTTGTGATAACTTTTACTATCACTGGTTTATAAGGGTTAGATTATAGTTTGGGTAATTTAAAGATTTATTTATTGAGTCTTAACCCTAAAGCCTTTTTATTAACTGGCTATTAATAAAATTGATTAGGTAAACTTAAAATGAACTAGACATAGGGATTTTAAGTTTAAGACCTTAGACTCAATAGCCCACGATCTTCCTTGAGGATAGATAACCCTTTAATAGATTTCCTTACAGGATAGGAATATACCTGTCGGGCGGGGGTAGCCATAATTGGAACTTAAACTTAATGAATCCAGGTAATGTGGTTGACATAGAATATGGTTCAATTGGGTTATACTGGGTATTTGTAGTTGACCATCGGAAGAGGCTTTTACATAATTTAGTGTTCCAGGTTAATAAATCAATATATTACCAACTTAAGATAACCACTTCATCTTTTAAATGATAATAAAAGAAATCACAACCTTAGATTTTTGTGTCTTTTATTTTCCTTAGTATTTTCTTTTATCTTTTTATTTATTTAGCAAATCTTTAATCAACCAAATCAATCAAGCAATCAATTATATTCTCCCTTTAATTAGATATTTGTAATTAAATAGATTCAATAATTAATAACAACAGTAGGAATTAAGTCCTCGTGGGATCGATATTTTTATACTACTTGAACGATACGTGTGCTTGCGTTATACGTGTGTGTTTACGCCGGTCAAGTTTTTGGCGCCGTTGCCGGGGACTTATATTTCTTGAGTTGTTAATTTTAAAGCTATCTAATTTACTTGTATCTAATTTTCTTTATTTTTATCTGTAATTTTTATTTATTTCTTTTGATTTCCGGTGACTTAAAAATGGAACATTACTGGGAGATTGAAAGACTACGTGCTTTACAAGAAGATACACCCCACATCTGGGAGCAACAGTCCGGTTTTCTGAGGCCTGTTGTCGAGCCCAACAATTATCACTGGATGCCAAAACCAAGCAATACTACATTTGCTCATCAGAACTCAATGTGGAGATGTGACATATGTAATGGTGACCACCCAAGCGATTATTGCGAATATAACTACCATCCAGGGTGGCAGAACTATCAAGATCTTTCATGGTATGAAGAGCCATCACATTTCACACAACCACATTTTTCATCTTATCCACCATCTTCCTTCGATCCTTATCAAGAACCAGAACCATCCAAGGAAGATCAATTGATTCACATGTTCAAAGAACAAGTAGCTCGATTTGATGCACAAGTTCAGAGTAACACAGAATCCATACAGAGAATGACATATCAGATCAGACAATTTACAGAAAACCGGAACTATATACCTCAAGAACCATTCTCAGATGACACTGGTGAAGCCTTCGAGTACAAATCATTTCACAATGACATTTCAACAGAGGATGAGGCTGAGCAGTATCAAGAATCAGAGGTATCAGTTCAGGAGCCCGAACCAGCAAAGTCTCGATTTGATTTTTATTATTCTGACTCTGACGAGGAAGAAGCTGATCCATTTATACCAACTGCACCAACAACGGAGGATCAAACTTTCAAACCTCAAAATGAAGATCTTGGAGAATGCTTTGCACAAATGTTTGAAGAAGATCTACCTGAGCCAATTATTTCATCCAGATCAGAGGATGAAGACCTAAAATCTGACATTTCTTTTCATCCCCAGGTTGACAATTTTGATGCATGTATTTCACAGATGACAAATGAAAAGCTGAATATGGAAATTTTCAAATACATCTGCGAAGAAAAGGTGGAGCAAAAAGAAGAGCAAATGGAGGAGCAATTGTCTGAACTTAATAAAGATCCAGAGCATTCAGGAAAAACATCGCTGTGTTGGGGAGTACAAATCAAAGATATCACCCAGAAGTTTGACAGAATGGAACTTCCATTCCAAGTCAAATATCATACGAGACCTCCTGATTTTCTTTCTTTCTTTTCAGGTACTACTGGAGTAACAAAAGTTAAAAAGGTGGCACGAGCACTGAATAGAACAAAATTCTTTTTGCCACTTTACCGTTGGAAGAGACCATTCAAAAGCAACGCTCACGGGATTGTCTTTATCGGACATCCAAAACGACATTGAAACCTCTTTAACAGATGAATTTCAGTCACGTCTGGCTGAAGACGAAAAATTCAGCGCTAACAGGGAGGCAACCCATGCAATATGTTGTGATTTGTTTTCATATTTTGTGTGAACTTTTTAATTTTGTGTGTTATTTTTGTAAGGAAAGGCATAAACGAAGCATTTTAAGACAGAAGGAATTGTGTTTGGCAAGCAAATATAAGAAATAATTCATTAGCGATGGCTGAATAAAGAATGAAATCTTGAGACTCATTCTAATGAATTTATACTAAGCGAGTGGCGTATTGCGTACACAATTCCGTTGCCTTAATTATTGCTTTGATTCGCTTTTCTGTTGTAATTATCTTTATTTTCGTAGACAGGATCCAGACTTTTTGACCTTTCACGATTTCTTTTGTTGTTTAGCTAACAATCGTCCTTTGGAAGATATTAGTGCTATTATTACTCACCCTTTTTCAGGTACTATAAATTCAGCCCGTCATTGCACTTTTGAAGGCATCTTGATTTGAAAAAGAAATACATAAAAAAATGGAAGCCACTTCAAGAAGACGAGTTGAAAACATCTGTGTGTTTTGCGGTAGTACTGTTGGTACTAAACCACAATACATAGAAGCGGCACAAGAATTGGGTCGAGTCTTAGCTGCAAGGAATATGCATTTAATATATGGCGGAGGCAATCTCGGACTTATGGGGATCGTTTCAAAGGCCGTACAGGAGGGAGGCAGTCACGTTTTGGGAATCGTCCCAAAACCCTTGGCAGAGGCAAATCTTATTGGATCATCAAACGGAGAGGAACTGATCGTATCAGGTATGTCTGAACGTTTGGTAGAAATGATTAACCGTGCTGATGCTTTTATTGCTTTGCCAGGTGGTTTGGGTACATTGGAGGAAATTTTTATAGTTCTGTCTTGGGCGAACCTGAACATACACCAGAAACCAATTGGTTTGCTCAACGTTGATGGATTTTATGATTTTCTTTGTGTGTTTCTTGATGATGCTCGGAGAAATGGGTTCGTATCAAAACCTATGAAAGAACTCCTCTTCACTGCCAGACTCGCTTCGGATCTATTAGACCAACTCATAGCCTATGAACCACAAGTTGACCCTATCCTATCAAAGATAAATTGGTCTGAGGACGATCGTGGTAAGAGGCGTCGAATTAATCTGGATCTTAACCTTTAATTTCCTGTAGATTTCAGCTAACCAGGTACAACCTTCTAACTCTCCTTTTACTGTTTAAGACATTGGGGACAAGTCTCATTTAGGTTTAGGGGAGGGATTTAGTTGATCTGTACCTTGTTTTTAGTTTTTAGTTTGTATGTTGTTTTTATTTTTGGTACAAAATTTTTCGAAAAATACAAAAAAAATTGAAAAAGTTTCAAAAATTACAAAAATATTTTGCGTTTTATTTTTATTTTTGACTAAAAAAGGTGAAATTGGTAAGAGATAGCTGAGTAAGGAGTTTTCACTCCTGATACGTATCTCAAACCATTTATTTCGAAACAAGTTAATTTTTGTTTATTTCCTTTTAAATTATTTAATTTGTGAATTCTCCATAAATCTGACTAAAATGAATCTTCATATGCTCAGTTGGCAGGTATTATCAACATACATGGAAACATACAGTCATGAGCTAAAATTGAAATATTCCGTGCTATAGTTTAATTGGAGGAAGCATCTCTAAATAATGATGGAGTAAAAAAAAAAAAAAACGTCCAAGATCCGAGTTATTAAGTCTGTAAGGGTGTTTTAACACCTAGTGCCCTAAAACCAACTGGTTTGGGAGTCACTTGCCCAAATCTCATTACATGGATGGAAGATGCTGCAAAAATATATATATCTGAAGTCTGAGTAATTAAGTTCGTAGGGGTGTCTTAACACCTGGTGCCCTAAAGCCAACTGGTTTGGGAGCCACCAACCCAAAGCTCGCTACATAGACGGAAGGTATTGTATATAAATAAAAAATAGAGAAAAAATCAAAGAAAAAAATCAGAAAAATAAAAAAAAAAATTATTCCATTGCTACAAAAAAGGTGTGAAATCTGATAAAACTTTAGGACAAAAATATTACTCTCTTATCAACTGCACTTATGACTGTTGTGGGCAAAAATGAGTTGATTAATATTTTGTTAGCTGTGTATATGGAGAATGGTAAAAATAATCGGAGAATTTACTTATTCGGTAATTTAGAAAGAAACAAAACAACTAGTAACTTGTAGTAGAATTTTCACCTGATTAGTCACTAATTTCTTTATTCTCTTTTCGCTTGTCTTTTTGCTTTTGTGTGCATTAGTTTTACTAACTTTTTACTTTTGTAAAATGTTTGTGGGTATCATTGTTGTAAGCCCTCACGAGACTACAACTCGTCCACTAGGGACACCTAGGGGTTTAAAGGCTTGTTGCATATGCTAAATGCAACCGTGATCCCTACGAAAGTGGCTTAGTTAAATTTTATTATGTTATTTTACTTTCTGTTTTGCTCGAGGACTAGCAAAATGTTAGGTTTGGGGGTGTGATTAGTGATATTTATACCACTATTTCCCACTCATTTGACCTAATGTTTTGTATTGTTTCTCGAGATTTATGAACGTTTTGATGTGTTTTGTTGTTATTTTGCAGATAAATAAAGTTTGGACAGCACTGGAGGCAATTTGGGGCAAAACCGGACAAAAATGCGTCAACAGGAATATTTTCGTCTTCTGCGCGTCGCGACGCTGGAGCTTTGCGCGTCGCGACGCCCAACATGCGCCGGTTTTGCTAAAGTGCGCCGGGTCAACGGGTCAGAATCTGAAAAGTTGACTTTGCTAACGTGCGCCGTGCCACGTGTCACCATCACAGAAGACTTGCTAACTTACGCTGCCACGTGTCATCATCACAACGGTGCCGACAATCATCATCTATGCTAACGTGCGCCAGGACATGTGTCAACATCTCAACGGCCGTGCTAAAATGCGCCCATGCCATGTGTCAAGATCTGACGCTGCCGATAATCTCACCTCAGTGTGACGTAAGCAATGACGTCATGAACAGTGCCACGTCATCGGATAAGATCTGAGCCGACAAATCAGCAAGTGACACGTGTCACTGTAGCTAGCGTCGCGATGTGGAACCCTTTAGCGTCGCGACGCCCAGACCCTATCGACGCCTATAAATTGAGCTCGAGATTTCAGAATTCAGTGTCTCATCCTCTCTCTTCAATTCCTTCTAAAGAGAGAGCTTCTCTCTCTAAAACTCTTTAGTTTTTAGTTTTTTTAGTTTTGTAAATAATTTTAGTTACGTTTTGTAATAATAGTAATTTAATTTTTACTTTTTACTTTCTTTTACAGTTTTTACTATTTACTATTACTTTTACAGTTTTTACTATTTATATGAGGTAACTTTCTTTTATTATGGTGAAAGGTAATTCTTTTACTATTACTACTTAGATTATTCTCCCATAATTATAATATATTCAATGTTTTTAATTGGACTTAATGAGGATACCGCCAGATTGGTCGGTGGTTAATTTAATTCCGCCTATATGGCTGGTTGTTTTCATTCCGCCTTTATGGCTGGTAATTTAATTCCGCCTTTATGGTTGGTTGTTTTTAAATTGACTTAATCAGGTTACCGCCTATATGGCAGGTTGGAAATGTTTTACAAAGCTTATATTATATTATGGGAGAAATCTAAATAGTATTTAGTAGAAGTTAATTCCTTTTATCTTAGTAATTTTATTTTATTTTTCAGCTTTTACTTTATGTCTTTTACTTTTAAGTTTTTACTAGCTTAATTATGTGTTAGTTATTTAGGGGTTGTGATAACTTTTACTATCACTGGTTTATAAGGGTTAGATTATAGTTTGGGTAATTTAAAGATTTATTTATTGAGTCTTAACCCTAAAGCCTTTTTTATTAACTGGCCATTAATAAAATTGATTAGGTAAACTTAAAATGAACTAGACATAGGGATTTTAAGTTTAAGACCTTAGACTCAATAGCCCACGATCTTCCTTGAGGATAGATAACCCTTTAATAGATTTCCTTACAGGATAGGAATATACCTGTCGGGCGGGGGTAGCCATAATTGGAACTTAAACTTAATGAATCCAGGTAATGTGATTGACATAGGAATATGGTTCAATTGGGATATACTGGGTATTTGTAGTTGACCATCGGAAGAGGCTTTTACATAATTTAGTGTTCCAGGTTAATAAATCAATATATTACCAACTTTAAGATAAACCTTCATCTTTTAAATGATAATAAAAGAAATCACAACCTTAGATTTTTGTGTCTTTTATTTTCCTTAGTATTTTCTTTTATCTTTTTATTTATTTAGCAAATCTTTAATCAACCAAATCAATCAAGCAATCAATTATATTCTCCCTTTAATTAGATATTTGTAATTAAATAGATTCAATAATTAATAACAACAGTAGGAATTAAGTCCTCGTGGGATCGATCGATATTTTTATACTACTTGAACGATACGTGCGCTTGCGTTATACGTGTGTGTTTACGCCGGTCAGATGGCCATCATGCAATGCTGAAATGTAGCAGGGGCATTACATAATCCAAATGGCATTTTGCGGAAAACAAAAGTACCATAGAGACATGTAAATGTAGTTTTCTCATGGTCTTCTGGTGCGATGGAAATCTGATTGTACCCTGAATATCCATCCAGAAAATAATAGAACTCATGTCCCGCCAGTCTATCTAACATCTGGTCAATGAATGAGAGCAGAAAATGGTCCTTTCGTGTTTCTTTGTTCAGCTTTCGGTAGTCCATGCATACTCTCCATCCAGTCACAGTTCTGGTTGGGATTAGCTCGTTCTTTTCATTGGTAACCACAGTGATTCCGCCTTTCTTTGGCACACATTGCATATGACTCACCAAAGTACTATCTGAGATGGGGTAAATGATTCCAACATCCAACCATTTGATGATTTCTTTCTTTACGACCTCCTTCATGATTGGATTGAGTCTCTGTTGATGTTCCACTGTGGGTTTGTACTCATCATTCATTAGAATTTTGTGCATGCAAAATGATGGACTAATGCCTCGAATGTCTGCTATAGTCCAGCTAATGGCTTTTTTGTGCTCTCGTAATACTCTCAGTAACTTTTATTTCTGCTCCAATGTTAGTGAAGAAGAAATAATAACAGGTAATTCAGAAGAGTTTCCAAGAAATGCATACCTGAGATGGCTCGGAAGTAACTTCAGCTCCAGCGGTGGAAGTTCTTCAATCGAAGGCTTGATTCGATCTTTCTTTGGCAGTTCCAAGCGTTCCACTTGTGGTGTCGCTTTGAATTGGAATGGTTTGTCAAGGTAGTTGATACATTATAGGATTTCATCATCTAGCTCGCTGTCAGTCATATTGGTGATGCAAGCTTCAAGTGTATCCGTGGGATTTAGCTCAGTATCTTTAACGATACTATCAAAAACATCAACTTTGAAACATTCTTCTTCATTTTCATCGCTCAGGAATTTCATGGCTTTGAAAACATTGAAAGTAACTTCTTGGTCCTGAACTTTCATAGTCAGTTCTCTTTTTTGCACATCAATCACAGTTTTACCTGTAGCCAAGAATGGTCTCCCAAGAATGATAGGTACTTCTTTGTCTTCTTCCATGTCAAGGATAATGAAATCTGTTGGAAGAATGAGTTTGTCCGACTTTGACCAGCACATCTTCAACAACACCTCTTGGAAATGCAAGTGTTCGATCAGTAAGTTGCAACGAGACTGAGGTAGGCATTGCTTCTCCAATCTGCAGTTTCCTGTAAATAGAAAAAGACATCAAGTTAACACCGGCTCCTAAATCACATAAAGCCTTACCGATGTAATGTTCTCCAATGGTGCATGGGATAGTGAAACTGCCAGGATCTTTCAATTTCGGGGGAAGTTTCATCTGAATGAAGACACTGCATTATTCTATTAATGCTACTGTCTCGTAGTCTCTCAATCTCCGTTTTCGTGAAAGAATGTCTTTCATGAATTTGACATAACTGGGGATTTCTTCCAAGGCTTCTGCAAATGGAATGTTGATATGCAGCTTTTTGAATACCTCAAGGAATCGAGCAAACTGTTTGTCCAGTTTTTTTTTCTGAAGACGTTGGGGAAAAGGTGGAGGTAGAGTGATCTGATCTTTTTCTTTTTCCTTTGCTTCTTTTTCCTCCATCTGTGGAACTGCATCTTTTGGAATTTCCTCAATTGTTTCCTTGATTCCAATATCTTTGTTGATCTCAGTAACCACTTTTCAAAGTAATGGCTTGACATTGCTCCATCACTCGGTTCCTTGGATTTGGTTCTGTGTTGCTGGGAAGATTACCTGGCGGTCTGTAACTCAGAGCATTGGCTAATTGTCCGATTTGATTCTCCAATGCTTTGATGGAAGCTGATTGGCTCTAAAATATAAGATCATACTTTTTTAACTGAGTCAGCACTTCTGCTATTCCTGGTTCATTTGTCTGCTCCTGCCTTTGTTCTGTTGCTGAAATCCAGGTGGTGGATAGTTCTGCTGTTGGAATCCATGTGGTGGATTGTTCTTTTGCCCTGAATTGTTGCTCCATGAAAAATTAGAATTATTCCTCCATCCTGGGTTGTAGGTGTTGGAATATAGGTTGTTCTTCTGTCTGTTGAAATTGTTGACATAATTCACCGTCTCTTCAAGTTGGTTTGGTTCTGGTGCTCCTCCATATGGTGAACTTGTGGATCCAATGGTAAGAGTCTCCATGAATTTGCATATCTGATCCAGCTTGGTGTTGACTGCTGTATTGGGTCCAATTTCATAAATTCATGCAATTCTTTGGATCATGCTCCTTTCTGTTGGCCACAAGGAATTGTTGTTGGCCATTTATTTGATTAGGTCCCAGGCTTCATCTTCTCCTTTTGCCATTAAAGCTCCTCCAGCAGCAGCATCGATTGTGGTTCTCATCAGTCCAGAAAGTCCATTATAGAAGGTTTGGACTTGAAGCCATTTTGGAATCTCATGGTGAAGACATTTCCGGAGCAAATCTTTATATCTTTCCCAAGCTTCGTAGAGAGTTTCTGAGTCTTTTTTCACAAAGGATGTGATGTCATTCCTCAACTTTCCAGTTCTGGCTGGTGGAAAGTACTTTTCAAGAAATTTGGTGGCTAAAATGTTCCAAGTTGTGATGGAACCTGCTGGTAGTGAATGTAGCCAAGCTTTAGCTCTGTCCTTCAAGGAGTATGGGAAAATACGCAGTCTCATTGCTTCTTCAGCTTCTCGGTTGTAATTGAAAGTGCCGCAAAGTTCCAGGAAGTTGCTGATGTGGGCATTATGATCTTCAATTGCATTCCCCCCAAACTGAACTGACTGCTGAATCATCTAAATGCATGTTTTGATGTCACCTGTATTTGCTGGTAAGGGAGGAAGTACAATACATGAAATGAGTCTGTCAAGCACCGGAATGGTTCTGTCTCGAATGGGAATTGGTGGTGCAACCTCAAAAGGTTCAGGTTCCATGTTGACTAAGGCTTCTTGGCTTTCTCGCCTTTCCCTTATCAACTGTCTGATGGATCTTTCAATTTCTGGGTCAAGCGGTCTGAGTTCAAAGCTTCTAATTCGTCTCATGAAGGATCTAAGAACCTGAAACATAAGAAAACAAAAACAATAAGTAAAAAGAAATCAGATACTAGTAAAGGTATCTAACCTCTAAACTAATAGTGAAAGATAAATAAGTCCCCGATAACGGCGCAAAAAAATTGACCGGTGCTTACACGCTTGTATAACACAAGTGCACGTATCGTTCAAGTAGTATAAAAAGTATCGATCTCACGAGGACTTAATACCTAATCTATTAATTTTATTAGGTCAAATGATTACTAGTATCTAACAAGTTGATTGATTGATTTGAAATTGTGAAGATTTTAAATTTAAAAACAAGTAAATAAAATTGCGCGAAAGTAGGTTTAAGAAAATTCAATATTAGGAAACTATCTAGGGTTGTGAATCTTCCAATATCATTTTAAAGTTGAAGTGTTTATTTCATTTTTGTGTAATATATCGGTTTATAACCTGGAACACTAAATTATGCGAAAGCCTTTCTCGATGGTCAGACGTAAATACCCAGTATAACCCAATTGAACCATATTTCTATGTCAACCAAATTATCCGGATTCATTAAGTTTAAGTTCCAATATGGCTACACCCCCCCCGCCGACAGGTATATGTCTATCCTGTAAGGAATCTATTAAAGGGTTATCTATCCTCAAGGAAGATCGTGGGCTATTAAGTCTAAGGCTGAAACCTAAAATTCCTTTGTCAGGTTTATTTTAGATTTACCACATCAATCTTGTGGTGATCAGACAACAAGAAGCATTAAGCTTAAGATTAATAAGTAAACCTTTAAATTACCCAAACTATAAAATAACCCCTTATAAAACGGTGATATTAGAATTCATCACAAACCCATATAACTAACTTAGTTACGACACATAACTAGTGCTAGTCAAAACTTAAATAAAATAAAAGACATAAAGTAAATTGCTGAAAAGTAAATTGTTGAAAAGTAAATGACGGAAAGTAAATGCTGAAATTAAATACTGAAATTAAATGCTGAAATAAATGATGAATGTAAATTACTGAAAAGTAATGCTGAAAAGTAAATTGCTGAAAAGTAAATGCTAAAAGTAAATTGCTGAAACATAAATAAAGTAAAAGTACAATAAAAGAAAATGTTGAGGTAAAATGATCCACTTTTATTACTTATATTTTAGATATCTCCCTTAATATAATATATTAACTTTGCATGATAATTACCACCAGCCATATAGGCGGTATCCAGATTAAGTCAAATTAATAATTTATTACCAACCGACCAATCAGGCGGTATCCAGTTTAGTCAGGTTAAAAACCAATTTAAATAATTACCAACCGACCAATATGGCGGTATCCTCGTTAAGTCAGGTTTTAACTAGTTTATATATTATAATTAAGGGAGATTAATCTAAATTTTAGTAATAAAAGTTTTACCTTTTACCCCAGCAAAGGGGAGTTATCTCCTCATTACTGAAAGTAAAAACTGAAAATTAAGAAAGAAAAGTATTATGCGTAAAAATAAATTGCGGAAAGTAAAAACTGAAAAGTAAAGAAAAAAGTGCGAAAGCGGAAATTAATTACTGAAAGCTGTAAATAAACAAACAAGATACAATCTTCTTAGTATTCTTAAGGAATTCCTTAGAAGAAAGTAATTTACAAATGAAATGGCTTGGTATTTATAGGCAAAATTTTACCTCCATCAAATCATCCACCAAATCAATTTTTAATTGCTCCACTAAATGCTCCATTAATTACTCCACCAAATCCATTACTAATGCTTATCATGTTTGGTGGTGATTTGATAATTTTTTATTTATTTATTTATTTATTTTGCTTTGAAAATGATTGAAAATGACTTTAATAATTACACACAACCAATTCTGGATGGTTCATCAATTTCAGGCATGGAATATTCCCAATTCGAAATTATTTTGTCCTTAAGAGTTGTAGCTCTTTGAGTCTTATGTAATCTGGAACTTGAATCTGCTCAATCCGATATCGGAGTAAAAAGTTATGCTAAACATACGACAGATGCGCAAAATTGGAATTTCCAAAACTGCGCTTCGTTAAAACGCCCTTTCAAGTTTCCAATCTCCAAAATTTAATATGTCAAGTCCAATATTTGCCCTTATTTGACCCACATTTCGTCCTAAATGATTTCATTGTGTCCCAATATTATTTTATCTGCAAAATAAACTAAAATACATCAAAACGTTCATAAAACCCGAGAAACTAAATAAAATATTAAGTCAAAGGGACGGTAAATATTGATATATTTTCCGCTCATCATGTATGCAACATCCTGACAGTTTTGCCGGGCCAAAATAAGAAACAAGGTTTGCAAGATAAATCGATCCATTTATGGATTGAAGCAACCATAACGTTCTTGGATCCAGCGTTTTGATGTAATCATAATGGTATATGATTTAATTCAAAACAAGATGATTCTTGTTATATAAGAAGGTTAATGGGAGCGCACTGACAATCATTGTCCTAAAATTGATGATATATTTGTTAGACAGTTATGACCCATAGCGTCACTATTTTGTAATGATATTGTATTATTGTACAAATTAACTATGTAGTAATGAAATTGCCTTTTAAACGTTTTGTAATTTATTTACTTTGATATAAATGGTAGGAGTCCCTATGATTAGTTCCGATTGTGATGATATGAGACGGTATCAATCCATAAAGGTTTAATCATTAAATATCCGTAGTCGTAGTATTTTCGAGATTGACATCGATAATGCGGAATAGACTAGTACTGGGCACTTGTGCATGTTGTGAGGGCACAACGGCATAGTTCTCATATATTTAAGTATATGATACTTATGCAGTGCGGTAGGA